>JASPKZ010004178.1:657500-790000 GCA_030220185.1 Diploptera punctata | reverse complement strand
ATACAAATATTTCATAATAATATGAAATTATAATAGATAAGTCCACCGCTGTGGTCTCGAGGTAGCGTGCTGCCTTGTCACGCAGCGGGCACGGGTTCGATCCCCGGTTGGGACAGTTTTCTGGGTGAGGTTTTTATCGGGGTTTTTCCTCATCTGTAAGACAAATGTCAAGAAACCTTTAAGGCCCAAACGGTCCCCGAAACCATATGGTCATCATCATCCTTATCATCATCATCATCATCATCATCATCCTTCACCGGTGTGGAAAGCAACGGGAAGCTACCACATCTACAGTTCCCTAGTAAAGCTGCAAGCATAGCGTGAAAATGCTATGATTGCAGTGAAAGACCTGCCCTCGGACAGAATTACTATAGATGGATAATATATAAAAAGCGATAATATGGAGATGAATAAAGAACTTCACTCATTTTATCATGTATAGGAAATGTACAATTTGATATGCTGTATAAATATTAAATAAATAGTGTAATTTTTTTTAACTTGGTTACCAAGTATCATTTTAAATTTCACAAAATAAAGAAAATATTAACTTTTTAACAACAAAGGGCCTTCTCTATAGTTAAATATGCCTAATATGAGTATAATTTTATTACAACCATATTAACTGATTAAAATTTATCTGATGTTAATAGATTGAACCATTAAAATAAATAAAAATGCCGATATGGAATTTGCATTGTTCCTTCCAGAACACTAAAATTAACTTTCACGCCTCTCAACTATAAAGACAAAAAAAATTAACGAAAAAGTACAGTATACAAATTATTGAAATTTGTATTTAAATATGGAAAATTCTTTTATAATTCTTTCAAAGAAACTGATTACAAATTATATTGCTGACATGAGTTTTATTTTTAAACTAACCAATCGAAAGAAATCTCTTACAATGCATGAAATCTTACTTTATGATTGCCTGTTCCCAGCAGGTGCACATAGCACAGCGTTGCCATACGTATTTTCACTCTGTTGGTTTCCAATAACACTACACCCAATAATAATTTTATTTTGCACTAGAGGTTATACATACTTAATCACATATACTCCACGCCAATTGTATTTTTTATACAAGAAACTTCATATGATTTAAAACTGTTTTTGCAATCAACAAGCATGACTCTGTTTCACAAAGTGAATGCTACCACAATGTTGCAACACCGCACTGTGGATGCCCGATAATACGACACACATGGCGTGTCAAAGGTCAAACTAATGCTAGAAACTTTCAAGTTCAAGGACTCCCACACACACATTTTCTAACACATAATAACAGCGCAATTGTTTTAATTCCACTCACTTAATAACATACATATTGAAGAATCGCATAATAAGGAATTATTTAAATGCCATTAATAAAAATATAACTTTCTTTCACAGACGAAACTTGTGAATTTTTCGCACTGATTGTTCATTTGAAATTTGTGCATATTCTATAGCATACGGCTTCAACAATTTCACATGGTGAACTCCATGAGTTGCCGGGATAGCTGCAAGATGTTGAAATCGCTTTTCTAAAAATATCTTCACTTCTTCTATCTCATTTTGTGTCACCTCCTGAATTATTATTTGTTTAGTTTTACTACTTACGATTTTACATAATTCCGCAGCACTTTGAATCTTCTTTCCTGACTTTGAAGATATCCATGACATCCTTTTTACCTGGCCGCCAATCGCATCTACACCTCCCTTACAATGATACGATTCAAAGAAGTTCCATTCTATGTTAAATCCAAATATGCAAGTAAGCAGTGTCACATTGCTCAATGAGTACTTCTGTTTAAAGTGACTTGCTGCTCCATCTGAGAATATTTTTATTGCCTCTATGGTAAAACAAGAGTCAGTAAAACAAAACAAATTTATACAGTGAAATCGTAAAACAAAATTTCGTTTAATTTTGCATGTGTTTTCAGGTTTCGGAATATATCATGTTCTACTATTAATTTAGATCAAAATAATCCGTATTTCAAACATTAACTTCTATAATCGGAAAATTTAATCTGCAAAAAAAAAAAATCTCATCACAAAAATTACTCCTGCGCCAATTTCAAAATGTTCATATCGGTATGACATTTTCATGTAATTACTCTACATTTAAATCCTTCCGCTGACTGCCTTTTAGCTCAAATTGTCCCAGAAGAAGGGCCAGTAATTATTTTATGAAACAGCTGAGCCGAACGGTCTACAAGATTTCCTAAACAATGTTTATGTTAATACACAGCGGAGTCTAGCAAGCAACTGACTGCGTTATGCATATTAGCAATATAAGTGAGGGGACAAAAAGTCAGTCAGTCACGGGATTCCAGCGGGAAAAATAATGGCTTTACAAGAAAATGTCATCTATACATTTTTGTTAGTTGTGTACCGATAACGTAGAATTCAAGAGGAAATTTTAATCCACAATTATTATGTTGTGTACAGTAATTTTTATCCGTTTTCTGTGACTGACTGACCATAATTTACAGTTAACAAATATAGGACACTTTTAAGGTATATAGAATGTTATAATGCAATTAATATTGTTTAATGTACGACCAAGGAGGACCAAAGTATGGTGTAACAAAAGAGTTTGTGAAATAAAACGAATTCATACGACCAAATCATTAAACAAGAAATTGGTAACATTTTGCGCATTTTTTCATGTTTGGAATATGACAAGTTCTACCGCTATTGTTAGATTAAAATAATGCACATTTGAAACGTTTTCTTAGAGAATTATAAAATTTGATATTTACAGATATATATTACGTCAACAAAATTATCCCTGCGTCAGTTTCAAAATTTTCACCTAGGTATGACATTTTCATGGAATCGTTCTGTAACAAGGATTACGCCTTTCATATTCCCTATAATGACTTATAAAAACATACACCATTCATTTATGTCTGGCCCTTTCCGTCTCATAGTAGTTGTTCAAATGGTCTAAGAGACTATATAGGACGATTTGATCACTATTGAAGGCTGTGGGAGCGGAACCAGCAACCCCCTCAGCTCAGATTTGTACACAGAAGAGCCAGCTCAAAAGTAAGAAGATGGTAGCCATATCGTTCTCCTTATCGGACGCGGCATTTTTAACAACGCAGTCAGTGTGAACATCAACTTCACTAAAAAATAAAAATAAATCATTCTTGTTTTCACAATTTGAGGCGAATTTTCCTTATGTACTTATTCTTGGGATTATCCTCGGCAGCAAAAATAATAAATTATGCTTTATTTTTTACTTTTCAGTTTACTAAAATTAAAAGAATCGTTTGTTATAGAGTTTTAGTTCTTTTATATTTTTCACTTTGTTAGAGTTTAAAAGAAATATGTAATAACTTCCAGTTAAAGGAAAAGTAATGACCATTAGGGTGAAGCATAACAAAAATAGTTTAAAGCAGAATTAGAGAATGAAATGGTGAATTTAAAACGACTAGTAAAATTAAAAACTTGGTTGCATTCTGTTGAGGGAGATTGCTCCCATCCTTACACAAGTAAAATACGAAAGCAGACCTGCAGGTCTTACAGCTCGTTTTAGATGAAGTATAAGATTAGTAACCATCCTAACAGGATAAAGTGTCGTAACGCTAAATGGGTTGAAGTTGCAAAACAAAAATTCCACTCTCCTTTTCACCAATTTTTCTTACTCTGCATTCCCAGCTCTTTTATTTCTTTTTTATTCTAGTTTTCATCTTAATTTCTTCTGCGAATTAAGTCATCCGCTTTCTTAAAAAATACTATATTCTGAGTTTTAGAAACACGAAGATGAAAAACCTAAAAAAAAAAAAAAAACCTCCATGGCCTAGGTAATACATTTAAGCAGCTGGCCCATCAAAATGTGTTAACCACAGAGGAACACGACCACTTCTGTAATAGGTTTACTCAACCTGGAGCCGATAAAATTATTATACTTACCTAAATTCCTCGAATGCAGGGAGAGCACCTGTACAAGATTGACCGAAATATTATGAGCAAATTTCTTTCCCGATGGGACTCGAACCAGCGCAAGTCCCGTAGTCCTGCATTTGTGTTATTTTAATGTAATGTAATTTAATTAATAAGTGAAAAAGCTTAAATAATTTTATGAGAGTTATAATTTTATCATTGTACAGAAATAATCCTAAAAAATTGTTAAATATAATGATTTAAAGTAATGAGATAAAACATGTAGTCAATGGGTACCCCCCACTCTTACAGAAATTCAAATAAAATTTATTTTATAACCAACCCCATTAATAAATTACATACCCGAAGTAATCCATACCCTCCTAATTTTAACAGAATTCCTGCTAAAATTATAGATCCTCTTACAGGAGGCTCAACATGGGGCTTGGGGACTTAAATTAATAGAAATTACGGGTATTTTTACCAAAAATGCTAGAATTATTCTTCAATAAAAAAATTAAAAGTTAAGAGTGAAAATGTTTCAATAGTGAAGCTTCATTTTGAAGACTAAATATGGAGTCATGAAAATGACAGCTACGCTGTTTTAATGTTTAATTGGTGAAATGAGTACATTGACTACACGTTTTACGATTTTAGAAGATCATTAGTTTATTAAATGATGAGATAAAGATAAATGTTCTTTATTTATTAATATTCTTATATCCAATTAATGTTTTAAATTATTTATGAAAGGCTATAACAATTATATTTCATAGAATATAATTTCGTTATGCCTTATTAAATCGCTCGGCTACGGAACGGGACTAACGCAACACTTAGGTTTATTGTATTTATCTAAAATTCACCACTTAAATGTTTGTTTACCACGCTATTTCTGTTGTTAGCATGTCTACTTCCTGATCAGCTAGTGTATGTTTGATACCCGGCGCGATAGGAAATTTTAATTTTTTTTAACGTTATGAATTTTGTTTTAACATGTAGAGGGCGGTTTTATATGCACTAAAGCAAAGTAAATATATGCATGTACGTATACAGTATAAACACTGAAGATAAGCTCTATAACTGAGAAATATGCATAAAAAGTATTGATTTTCAGTAAAATTCACAATTATCCCATACGTTTATTCAGATGATATATATGATGAGTAACAGCAGAGATGCGGAACTTGCGCTGGTTCGAATCCCCTTGGGAGAAGCAATGATCCCACGGATTTTCGCCCAGTATGGTACCGGTGCCCATTCAGCATCGTGAGGAATTTAGTAGCGCCTCCAAGTTGAGAAAAACAGCTGCAACAGCTAGAGCCTAAGACATGTTGTCCACATAATCATCTCTGTACTGGGTACATGTCTTTTTCACCTCTATGATTAATATGTGTGGACGTGAGGCCAGCAGCCGACTGGTAGGCTACCAACTTTCTAGGTCTATCGCTGCGTAGTGTTTTTTATGTAACGTGAAAAATATAATGATGTTATTCCTTCATTCAATAGGTAGGACAACCGTCAATTCGCTGTTTAAGAAAATGTACGGGGTGAATCATAAATATGGCTATACGTTGAGTGATGAAAATATTACCATTACAGGAAACATGAAATTATTGTTGGAAAGGCAATTATTCAAGTTACAATAATGGAATAAAACAAAACAGTGTAACACTTAAGTTATTATTCAAAATGGCGTTGAATATGCAACAGCAAATTACAATTGCTGCATGGGCAATAACATATGTTAATGATCGTGAGGCCGCAAGACGGGCAAGACGTGAGTTTAACGTAGCATTGCAGTCGTCGACTGTGGGGAAATGGAGAAAACGACTGCTGGAAACGGTAAGGATGCAGAAAATCAAATCTCCTGGAAGGCCTCGCATTAGCACGGATGCAGAAACATCGAAGAGAATTGTGGAGGCGTTCGAAGCTAGCCCACAAAAATCAACTCGCCAAGCTGCACGTGAGCAGTGGTTTGTTTTGTTTTGTTCTATTGTTGTAATTTGAAGGATTCTCTTTCCAATGATAACATTATATTTCCTTTAATAATAATATTTTTGTCACAAAATGCGATCAAACGTATAGCCATATTTCTGAATCACTCTGTATTTGATCAGCCTGATAGTCGGTGGTCAGAGTTATTGACTACAGTTTATGTGTTTCTAGTTTCTATTCCCGTTTTCTGGGTACAGGACGTTTTCCTCAAACGGAATTATCCCTGTCGTCGCCCATGGTTTGCAATATAAGTTTAAGATCTGATTTATGCACTCCCCGGTGCTTCGTTTATCATTTATACATTATCACTCATAATATCATCGCAACACCACATCTCCAGTTTCCAGCGCCGTAACTTCAGATGTAGATACAATTCCACGAATGTCAAGAGAGAATACCGGAATTGTCATGAGTAGAGAGCGGAATTTGTTCCACGATGCCGATGACTTATTTGTACTGGTATTGACTGTATTAGAGCGATCTGGAGGGGTGGGATGGGGAGTATCAAATTTCTGCATAACTATCTGGCGACTCTTATGTAACAAACATTTGGAAGCAATATATGGTGCAGGAAACAATAAAATATACTTAGGTTGTGCATTGCTTATAAGTTAGTGAAACGTTTTAAGACAAATATTGGCTTCTCGCATGAACATTTGTTTTCGTTTCGGCTGACATTTCACTGCACGTAAGAAAAGGTACGCGTAATATCAACCACCGTCGTACTCTACAATAACTCCACTTTATCACTAAGTGAAATGTTTACTGAATCTGTCTTTCTACATGACAGTACTCTTTATAGCCTGTAGATATGCAGCTGTGTGATACACCCTATTCGACCCACTTGCGTGCCTTTAAATATTGCCTTTTTTTCAGAGGAAAGAAAATACATATGCATTTACATTGCGCACGGGCCTGCTTGGCCGTACGTGCATTATTTTTCCATGAATAAAAAATATAACTAATCATAATATATACAAATACCTACAAATACACCTATATCAAAAACAATAATAGGCTACATATAAGTAAAATCTATGTCTACACTACATCACAATAATACATATCTACACTCACCCATGAAAAGACCATGTGTATAAATAAATAAAAAAATAAAGTCTAATTCTGTATGTTAATATTAAAAAATTGCTAGAAAACAAATTAGAAAAAAACACACACACACCCACACACCCCCACACATATACACTCGCGCACGCTCATACCCCCCTCCTCCCGGCCCTGCAGACATCAAATGCACTATCAGACTTTAACTTATCAGACCTACTTATTATATAATATAATTAAAGATCTAAAACAACGACCATATTGAGATACTTCTTATTGATAATACATATATCCTTAATCTACAATTTTGCTATATCTCATGTTTTTGATTCAGTCTCGATCCGTCCTAAAAGATCCCAACACGCCACTCTCCCACGATCCGACCTGAGAAATCTCTCCGGCAGCATCTGTGCGTTCAAATATAGTCTATACCATTACAAGCAGCTTTCGATATTGTGAAAGAAATTCCGCTCTATCATCACGAGACAACCTGGCTGCACTGGACAAAAATGAATAAGGTATACAGCCCACATCCCACTCATGTTCCGAATATTGTCTACCACTGCATTTCGTAGAACAGTGCAGCTACCTGTTAAAATTTTTAGAACTTGATATGCAGCAAATTTAACTGTTATGTGTTCAGTTAATAACAGTTTATGACCAATGTCAGTAAATATTTTTATTTAGTAGTTAATTTTTTATTGGAAAATAGTATTTGATTAGTTGTAAAGCTTGAATGAGCTTTGAACGCGTAGGAATAATATTCACATTCTGCGAATTATCAGTAATATACAATCACGTTTATTATAAATATATATAAGAATTTTGTTTTGAAGTAGTGAGCAGCGAGTAGTACAAATATCGGATAATACCCTCGTATAAAATTTAATTTGTTAATTTTATTTGTATTGCAGAAAGAAATTAAACATAACTCAATTCTGGAAATGCGCGCTATTATGCATTGCAGGGACACTTGACGTCCCAAAACCTTTCAAAAAACGTTAAGCTGAAAATATATAAAACGATTATTCTACCAGCTATATTATATGGATGCGAAACATGGACTCTTCCTTTATGGGGGAAAGGAGATTACGAGTATTTGAGAATAAAGTTCTTAGGAAAATTTTTGGACCAAAGAGAGATGAGCAGACAGGTGGATACATGAAAGTGAACTACATGGTATATATAGGAAGCCTGATATAATAAGAACAGTTAATTCTCATAGACAGCGATGGGCAGGACATGTGGCACGTATGGTGAATGAAAGACATGTATGGAAGCTTCTTGTAGGAAAACCAAAGGGAAATTACCCAGTTGGTAAACCAAGAACGATTTGAGGGAAATTTATTATACAGGGAATGATTGGAAAATATTAGCTCAGGATAGGATTGTATGGAGAGCTTATGTCCGCGCGGCCATGAACCTATGGATTCGTTAGTGCCAGTGAGATAGTTAATTTTATTTGTACTGAGTAGGTAAGAAGTTATATTAGACAGGAGTGTTTCCCCAAATATCGCCCAATACTTTGTTCCTAATATCACTGAAAATCACATTTTTTCAAAGATCGTTAATTAGGATTCCGATGTGCAAGATATGTTGTGAGTACATGAGAAATGTAACAAATCAAATAAAAAGCAGAAGCCCTACAGCTGGGTAACTAGTTGCGTCAAATTAATAATTCATTTATGTTTCGGTATTTTAATTGAGTATTTAAATTTTACGTATATTGACTATTTCAAATCAATTCAATGTAACATATTACTATAATAAATATGTTACAGTGCGCATTTCTACTCCAGTTTTGATCTTCTGGAATATTTCATTAACCACTGTTTATGTACACCCTTAGACAAAAAAAATGAGTCATCTCTTGATTCTGTCAACCGATCGGGGAACTTCGTGAGCACTCGCAGAAGCCTTATTCACATTAACAAGTTTTCAGTAATTGTACTGTGTTGTTTGCTAGTTAACGCAGTGCACACTCAAGTAACATAAAAGAGAGAGCTTGCCTCTGTGTGTTTCCGTGATCGAGATTTTTAACACACATCTGCGTTCGTAACCTCACGGGTTCGATTCCCGTTCTTTTTTTTTTACTGTATGTTAGGATAGCATTTCGCTTGTAATATAGTTTCATATTTAATTTTATGTTTGAGTTGTATGACTTTAATGCACACACAAATAAATGAAAATCGTCTAATAATTAAATGAAGAAAATAATATCTTCTAAAATGAAAACTTTAACAAAATTAATATCGGGTGTATGAACCCTCAGCATCTATTACCGCCCTCAATCCTCGGGGCATTGATGCAATCAAATTTCTACAGTCACGTGGACGTTCGGCTAGAGCATCCCAGACGTCCTGAATGTGTGCCCATAAGCCGTCTTTCGTGCATCTGCAGGACAATTGGCGTTCATTATAAACAAACTTGTTAGAGGCTGTTGCTTTTACGCAGAGCGTGTGCGCATCAGTCTATTAAAATCGATACATTGACATCACCTTGAACAAACCCTAAATGTGATAAAATAATTGATGCAATAACGACATTAACATTGATTTATTTCAATTGTCAAAATAAAATGTGTTTAATTCATGACACATTTTAATACAAATATCACGAAAAAAACTACATAATTGAGGACGCGAACCTGCGACCTTCATTAACAGAAACAGTGACTGCATGCTTACACCGCTGACATAAAGGGCACGTAGGAGTATCTTCACTCAATTCATGCCACATAAGGCAGTAGCTCAGGGCCTGCACAATTATGACTAGTTTACTAGTGTGAACCCAGCGCTGTGTCGAGTAGGACTTAGAAGAAATATGCGTTCAAGATATGACTTTTTTTTTTTTGTCTAAGGGTATACAATGAACGATATTTAGAACACTTTGTTCAAAAGATAAACATCAATCTACTATGAGTTAAATTTATTATTATACGGTGAATACCACATAAAATTTGGCATAACAGATGAAAATTAAAGTTTCTTCCCAAAGTGGTATATGGACTATTAAATAGAACTTCAAGTACCTACATCCAAACATATTGTAGAATATAAAACAAAATCACACGTAACAAAAAAATTATAATATCCTCAACTCAGGGTAGGGTTGAGGGATGAGGTGAGATGAAATCACTTATATAGATGCATGTGAATGACAAGGGGCAGATGAACGAAATTAGACAAAATGGATGAAATGAGTATGTAGAAATGGTGGAATGAAATTGTGGCAGGGGAAAACGGCAGAAAACCCAGAGAAACCTGCCCAAGCTCCATTTCGTCCACCACGAAACCCACATGGAGTGACCGAGACTCGATTTCGGGTCCCCAGCGCAGCGGTGAGAGGCGAGCGTTTAACCGCTTGCGCCACGGAGCATTTTTATTTAATTGAAACCCGTACACCAACCAGACGTTTTAGTTGTTATGTCAGTTACCTTTAATTTGTGTAATTAGTATTAATGGACTCTTACTACGGGTAAATTAAATAGGATAGTAGCTGCAGAAATTGAGTTATTAAAACCCTTCACGGGTTATACGCTTTATGTTCACATGCGAAAAGAAGTTATCTGCAAAACCTGTAACACACCAGCAAAAATTGACGCCATCGAAGTATACCAACATAATTGGAATGAATAACTCCTTTGAATACCAAACAATAGACTACCTCTGAAGCTATTCAACTGTAGACCCACAGGACGAAGAAATCGAGGACGACCTAAACCGCGATGGAGGGAACAATTTCTATCCTGAAGCGGAACAGGCCAATGGCCTAATCCAAGATTGTTATTAATGATGATGATGAATTAGTATCTAAGTTTATTACAACATAAAACTCAGAACGTGTATTTTTAACTCTTCCTATATATATTATTGCCTCACTATAATGGTTGTCCAGCAGCTCGTTTTGTTTCCCCGCAGCTGTTATATATAATTAAATACAAAGATGCCGACTACCACTACGTGAATGTTAATCACTGTCAAACAATGTTACGGCACCTGCTTTAATATAAACGGACAACCATCATAGTGAGGCGATAATACTACATTCACAATTGATTGTTAAAGTAGAATTGAAAACTTCTCAGAGATTATTTCACTCTCATTCTTTAAAACATGGTATATTTCTACAATAACGTCAGTTATCAATATAAAACCGTATATTTTACTTACAATTTTTTATTAAATATGAAAACTTCATATTTTCTGTTACAGAGATTGAAACACACACACACGCACCCATTATATATATATATATATATATATATATATATATATATATATATAGTCCACCGCTGTGGTCTCGAGGTAGCGTGCTGCCTTGTCACGCAGCGGGGTCGGTTTCGATCCCCTGTCGGGGCAATTTTTCTGGGTGAGGTTTTTATCGGGGTTTTTCCTCACCTGTAAGACAAGTGTCAGAAAAACATTAAGGTCCAAACGATCCCCGAAATCATATGGCCATCATCATCATCCTTATCATAATCATCATCATCATTCTTTACCGGTGTGGAAAGCAACGGGAAGCTACCACACCTACAATTACCTAGTAAAGCTGCAAGCATAGCATGAGAATGCTATGATTGCAGTGAAGGACCTGCCTTCGGGGCAGAATTACTGTGGATGGATATATATATATATATATATATATATATGTTTTCTACTATTCGAAGGCTAAAAAATTTACAATATGATTTTATTTTATTGCATTTGTTACTAGAGACCTTGAAATTTACTCTGATATGTTCGTAATAATAAATATTTTCCTATACAATATTCATCATCATTGTAAGGCATTACAACTTCAAAATTGAATGATTTGGCCTTCTCGATAATCTTCATACTGAGACTTGAAAGCAAGGTTTGTTTTTACTGTGATACGGAGCTAATCTAACACCATACCCCCAACCTGGAAGGCCAGGTCCTTTGATTTCGGGGTTTCCATTCCCTAGACTAGTTGCTTTCACCACAGCTTAGATAATGGTCTTCCCATTAGATTTACTCTTTCGCCCTTCTGCCGTTCCGAAGGACTCCTTCTCCGTCACATTTGCTGTTGGGTCTCTTCTGGAGTACTTATTTGTCTGATCCCTAGACCTGTCCGGCATGGGAGGCCCTACCAGTAGCTATGCTACCGCCGACATAGCTCTAGGGGTCATAGGAATACGCAAGCCACAACACCACTTCAAGGGCATGTACTCCCTAGGTGTAATATGTTAATTAAATTTTATCATTCCATATTATGGTGATTTTGCATTTTATGTGGGTAAAGCGAACCTTCAAGCTACAATTTGCCTTATGTGGGCGATATTTGGACCATATTCCTTACATACATTTTTATTTATTTTTTTTTTTTAGTTTCGAGAACTCCTATTTACATTCATACCAACAATGAGCAGTCGCGATTTTTGGAAAAGCACGTTCTTGGTGTCTTTCACTTTCGGGATTTGGTTAGTTTACTTTACTGAACTGCCCTATGAATGATCACTAATGTAGAGCAAGAAGAAGCAAAAAATTCAGGTTAGGGGCATGAAAACTTCAATTGTCTAGAGAGTTGAATTTTATATTTTTAGTTCCATTTCATATCTTATTCACACAGTCATGAAAAAAATTTAAAATATTTCTACAATCATCGGACAGCATATACAAATATTTGCGAAATCTGCTCAAAACCTTGAATATGGATTTATATTCACTATATACCTTAATGTCCACCGCTGTGGTCTCGAGGTAGTGTGCTGCCTTGTCACGCAGCGGACCCGGGTTCGATCCCCGGTCGGGGCAGTTTTTCTGGGTGAGGTTTTTATCGGGGGTTTTTCCTTCCCTGTAAGACAAATGTCAGGAAAACTTTAAGGCCCAAACGGTCCCCGAAATCATATGACCATCATGGTTACCCTAATCATTGTCATCATCATCCTTCACCGGTGTGGAAAGCAACGGAAGCTACCACACCTACAATTCCCTAGTAAAGCTACAAGCATAGCATGAAAATGCTATGATTGCGGTGAAGAACCTGCTTTCGGGCAGAATTACTATGGATGGATGGAAATACCTTGAAGAAGATGATGATAGACTATAAAACATCCTATGTTGATTACTCATAAACATGACACATAGGCCCTATACATCTCTGTAATATCAATATATTTAACTTTCAAGATATAAAATATACTAACATGCAAATATCTTTCCTGTAGAAATGCGAAATGTGTTAAATTAATTAATTTTAATAATAACTGTTATCTATTTATATCAGGGATTTGACAACTATTGGCATATTTTTGTACCAATATTCCACAGTCTTCAGTCATGTATATCTTTAGGTCTCAGTTCCCTCATGGTTATAGCTTCCATTATCCCATTTTTTTCAGTTTTTCTTGGTATTCCTTTCCAGCGTCATCCCAAAGGTTGTAATTTTGTGAATTAATTTTGGTTATCTGTATAACTACAACACGCTACAATTTTCTTACTCAGTTACGATAAATTATTTTCTTGTTCCTATATTTTTTAAAGTGGAAATAAGAAGAAAAAGTACATAACATATTATATTAGACATTTGCTCATACTCTGAGGACTTCTTTATCCTTAATGGGAATTTTAATCTAATGATATCAGTTTATTTCATAAAAAATAAAGAGAAAGGGACCAATTAACATATAATTTGGTGCGGGTCGCATGGAGAAATTCTTGGAATTTCATCCAGAATGAGAATTTTGCCAAACCACCATGATCAGAAATTTTGGTTAACTACTCTAAGTTGAAAAACAGGCTCTATAGGCTAGAAGGCCCGACATGGTGATCAGATTCACTGATATACTGGCTGAATGATCATCCACTATAAAATAAGAGATTTGAATGAGAATCCAGGAGCCGGCTGGTAGCCCAAGGCCTTGTAGGTCTATCGTCCCTTGCAGTTTATATATATAGGAGTATGTCTGATCAGCTATCTTACTATTATATTTTGAGATTACTACCAATACTTTACAAATCGCATTGCTAGAAGTCTTACAAACTAGAACATTATAAAATAAAATAAGTTAAAATATACCTTCTTAGGTAAGATCCGTCGTCCTCAACCTATAAAATATGTATTATTTATGCCTGTAGGCCTTTCAGGACATCCGTTACATCTTCAGCAGGTCCCTCTTCGCTACAACATCCAGTATGATGTTTGATGCTGTTGGTACTAATGTGGTGTTGTCGTGACCACATTAGGACCAACATCATCAACCATCATACCGGATGTTGTAGCGACGAGGGACCTGCTGAAGATGTAACGGATGTTCTGAAAGGCATACAGGCATAAAGAATATATATTTTATAAATTGAGGACGACGGATCTTACCTAAGAAGGTATATTTTAACTTATTTTATTTTATGACTCTCCACCTCAACGGTTTTAACAATGAATTTTATTAGAACTTTACAGCAAAATGGACCACATACAAAATCCTTTTGGAAACAAGCTACAAACTTGCTCCCCCAAATACAATATAGCAAGTTCAATAAAATAATACTCTACAAGCTGCAGACAAATTTAATATATTTATTAATGTAAAACTAGTTCAACAATTATATTTATTAACCTAATTACAATAAATAAGTAGGCGTAACTCAGATTGGGAAAGAAAAAAACAGTTTAAATGGAATATAACCCTGAAACGTTCACGATGAAGAATACTGTATTTAACAAAATTTTGCGTCAATGAAGTTAGTAGAGAGTTTCGTATAATTTTACCTACAGTAGGTCTTTTTATTCAACATTTCTTCTTATATTTTAGTATCCGGAGAAAGGAAAGTGGAATGAGGGATCTTTAGATCTATTTTATGAGCGAGCCCAGATGTTTGAAATGCCTGTCCGGTCAAGCAATATTGAAGTCTTGAATACGTGACTCCTGTGGAGTCCGGCCACTTTTTTTCTTAGCTTCTCTTAGAACTGCTGACCATGTTAGAAATAAAACTGAGAACTTAAAGTGTGCAGAGTAACGTTATACTGCAAACAACATTGCCTCTCAAATTTCCTCTAAACTGTCCTGGATAAAACAGTCTTAGCCTATAAATGGGAAAATCTGCATCAGAAATGTGCAAAGCACACGTCTAAACTATATTAGTCTCCACGAATTGAGTCCAATATAATATTATATCAGCTTTAAACATATTTGTAGTGGATAGTATAAGGAATCAAATAAAACGTGACTTCAATCGCTATATAAAGGTACTCTGTACAATTTCTCACGAATATGTTTATGAATTAATTTACTTTCATTTGTCCCTTTATATCAACTACGGGCCAATATGCACACACTATTGGATGATAACACTAAGAAATTGGGACTGGAAGTAAATATCAATATAACTAAATATATGGACATACATAGAAATATATAATGGAAATGGACAGCTAATGGTAATTGAGGGAAATTTTGAAGAAGTGGCTGAATTCAAATACCTAGGAACAATAATCACAAATAAGAATGAGATAATATAATGATATTGTGAAAATAAAAATTAGTTTCTGAACCAGGAATCGAACCGTGGACCTCCAGACTAGTGTGTAGCCCACTACACCATTCTAGACCTGGCACAATCATTAACAATTCTTTCCACATATACAAATCTATAATTCTCGTTTCGTCCGCTGCCAGGTAGGTGTCACGAAGCCGGCCGTTGGTGATGGTAGTGACACCTATCTGGCAGCGGACGAAACGAGAATTATAGATTTGTGTATGTGGAAAGAATTGTTAATGTTTGTGCCAGGTCTAGAATGGTGTAGTGGGATGCACACTAGTCTGGAGAACTAGAGGTCCACGGTTCGATTCCCGGTTCAGATATTAATTTTTCTTTTAACAATATCATTAAAACATTATAATATAATCCATTATTGGAACTGTGTTAAAATAACAGTATTGGAAAATTCAATGAATGAGATGCACAAAGAAATTAAACATAGGATCAATTTTGGAAATGTGTGCTATTGTGAATTACGGGAAAAACTTTATTAATAGGTTTTTGTAATAAATATTCTTAATTAAATTGTCTACAATTTTAGGGTCATAATTATTATTGATAGCTAATTGTATAATAATTTTCAGTTCATTATTATATTCCAAGGGTGAAAGAGGGATACTTAAAAGTCTATGAATATAACTATTAAAGGCTGCCATCTTATGAGTATATAGGTGAAGGGAAGAACCATGGATAGTGGTATCAGTGTGAGATGGTTTGTAAAAGATACCAAACTCAAACTCTCAATAATAATTATGACCCTAAAATTATAGACAATTTAATTAAGAAAACGTATTACAAAAAAAGCAATTAAAGTTTTTTCTTTACCAAAGGATGGCATAAATAAAGTTGTTATAATGCCATACATAGGCCCACATTCCAATAAAATATGCAAACACCTAAAAAAGTTGATCATCATAGTGATGTTTAAAACTAATAAAACTTTGCAAAATGTAATAAAAAACAATAAAACCAAAGTAAAAAAGGAACAATTATCAGGTATTATAAGTTGGAGTGTGGCACATGCGACAATGTCTTTATAGGACAAACTGGCAGACATTTTATTTCTCGTATAAAGGAACATATGAGAGCAAATAACAGAAATGTGAATACTTCAAAATACGTTAACCGTCTACTCCAATACGATCATTGTTTTAATTCATATTTTAAAGTTTTTGTTTGTAACAATGGGAAAAAACTAGATCTTTTAGAAATTGTAGAAATAAATAAATTGAACACTAGCAATAGGCTGTTATATTCCCAACTGGATTTAAATACATCACCTCTTTTAAACTTATAATAAGAGAATGTTTGTTAAACTTGTTTGTTTATATTCAGTTGCATAGTTACAGTTGTTATGTACTCATCTGTAGTGTATATACAGAGTGAACAATTTATTTAAACCGACAATACTCTGGGACGGTTGCAGGGGACACCAAAACAAATATTTTTCCTTAATGTCCGTTTTTCCTCATGAGGAGTATTTAAACCTGGTAGAGGAAGATTTCTCTGGCGGCAACATAATGTAACCCAACACAACACGGTCTTTGCGTTTTTTATTACCAAGAGACAAGTGACACTTACACAACGCAAGTTCTTCCAATTACAATAGAGGTTCAAAAATGTCTACATTGACATGTAAAACATATGTTACACAGGCCAGATCATGTTCTGTCTAACACGGGCCAAAAACATCAGGAAGTATTGTTAATTGTATCTCCTGCTGCTTGCCTAATATCCGGGCAAACCTAGATTCTTTTCCGATGCAACAGGAGTTGTGTAAACAAGGTTTCGCATCTCTCCCCACACAAAAAAATCCAAAGGGGTCATATCTGGTGATCGAGCAGGCCATGGTACAGAACCACCTCTGCCAATCAACTTTTCAGAAAACCGTTGGTTCGAGAATCGACGCACACGACGACTGAAATGTGCCGACGCCCCGTCATGTTGGAACCACATGCGTTGTCTTCTAGGGAGCGGGACGTCTTCCAGCAATTACGGCAATGCTCTGGCGAGAAAATTGTAATAGTGCCTGCCATTTAATGGCGTATGTAGGAGATATTTCCCAATTAAACAGTCCCCAACAACACCGGCCCACACATATCAGTGTACTCACTCCAGGTGTATCGCTCCATTAGTAAACAGATACAATTCACTACTACACTGGTGGACAAAACAATTCCTACCGTCGACAGCAGTTGCAGTCATGACAACTGAAGAGCGTAATACGCCCTCTACCTGTTTAAATAATCCTCATAGGAAAGAAATGGCATTAGGGAAATATATTTGTTTTGGTTTCCCCTACAACCTCCCAGAGTTTGTCGGTTAAAATAATTTTCACCCTGTATAATAAGAAAATACATTTGTAATCATGATATTCGCCTGAAGAAGGTACAAAGTACTGAAAGAGCTGTAACGAATTTGTATTTTAATAAATATGAAAATCATATAAAACTTTAACACTTTTATTTTTATTTAATTAACATAATAATGTATTTATATACAGATTTTTAATGATTACACATATTTCTGTACTTAAAATTGTATTTCCTTCTCCACTCGTCTCTATCCACCCACTCCATGTTCTCTAATTCACAGTTCAGTTCTTATTTCTTGCATCCACGAGTTTTGGGGTCTTCCTTTCTTTCTTCTTCCAGGAGGACACCATTCCAATGTATTTCTGAATAACCTTCCTGCATGCATTCGTCGTACATGCCCATGCCGATTTAATTGCTTATATATTATACAATCTACTATTAAATAGTTAGTATCAATTTTTCTCGTATGGCAACAGCAATAATAATAATGGCCTAATAATAATACACTAAATATCTTTCGGAACTGGTAATAAAATTAAAATAACATGTTTACTGCGAACTAATGTTAGAATAAAACAAGGCTTGTAAACCTAATGCTTTCATCTGTAAAATGCGGACATGCGCAAATAAGATGTGGACAGAAGCATAGCTCCGGTTGTATGCTATTGCGATTGATGTATAAATCTCATAACCATTGTTCTGTTTGTTCGACATAGGGACAATGTCAGCAAACTCTATACGCTAATGATTGTCAGATATAGATCCATTATCGTAAGTTCAGCCAATCAGAATACCAGCTAAATAATAGGTTATTGATGTCCACTGACTAGTTTGCCAAATCCACATACGACAGAGTGCAGCTAGCAGATGATTGTAGTCATATACAAATTTACATGTTCTCAGAGAACATTAAGAGAAGGGAATGGAATGACATGATTTTTGTACATATTCGTATAGAATTATAGTGTTCCAATATTTTTGAAGTAAGTGCTATACACTAAAACAAAAACTCAAGGTTGGAATTTAATTAAATTGATACTTTGGGGCAACACATTAAAAATAATTGCGTTTTCAAAAACGTTATAACTCACAAGGGAGCTGCAAACCATTACATGCGGAAACCTACTTTGAAATTTCTTCCAGAGAAGCGTTGTGATGTACAAAGTATGTCCAAAAACTTAGCTGCCGTTTTTAACTGCAAGACACTAAAATCAAGCGCCAAATATTTAATTTAAACTTTGGGGAAATAATACAAATCCTGTATCGTTAACTGGAAAACCCCCACTCCACAACGTCCGCTCCGCTTCCCGCCTCACTCCACTCTGTGCTTTACTCATGCAGGGATGTACATCTTCCCCGTACATATTGGCTACCATTGCTGGATTCTGGCTTCAATTTCTGTGCATTGCACTTTAAACGGCCTTGGTACATCACAACGCTTGTCTAGGAGAAATCTCGAAGTAGGTTTCGGCATTCAATGGTTGACGGTTCCCTTGTTAGTCATTTTTGAACATAAATTCAAAATATTATTTCACAGTTCTGTTGGTAATTTAGTACGTATATACAATTAAGATGCAATTAGTTATCAGAATAATATTGTCAGAATCATTTACAGCAAACGGACCCAAACCGATATTCTTCTTCTTCACGGTTTAGGCTTATTTACTAGCCTGTTCCGGCTCCAAATTGCTGCTCTTTCCATATTTTCCTTGGTCTTCCCTAACTTCTTCTTCCTCGTGGTGAATAGTTGTATACTGCTTTTGGTATTCTATTCTGTCATCCTTGCCAGTTTGTTCCGTATTTCTCTATTGTTGTGTTTAAATCTTCTAATTTTAGTAGTCTTATTTCTGCGTTATGTTTTTTGTCTGTTTTTCGATATCCTGCTATTGGTCTGAGGAATCTCATTTCAGCAGCTTGTATTCTGTTCTGGCAGATTGCTGTGTTGTCACTGTCCATGTTTCGGATCAATAAAAGTTTTATTTACCAACCTACAAAATTCAGAAACAGGAAAAGACCAAAACAACGAACGGTATGTCTATCAAACTATCAACGGCATGTTTATGCATAGGAACAGATTTAGATAGGACTATGTTAGTGTTGATAATGGCAGTAATATATAATAATTATTAATAATAATATTTTCGTAATAATATTTGAAGTATATGAACATCTTATCAAATAATTATAAATTTAAACTGTGTAAAATATAAAATTTTAGTTGTGATTCAGAAAAAAAACTTATTGCAAATTACATACAGATATATTTATTTTTGAAGGTGTTAAATCAATACTTGTAATGTCACGTGGTTATCAAACGTATGGAAAAGTGAAATTAAATATTAACACACATAAGAGTGAAAATTCTTACTTATTTAATGAAATTTAAAAGCCTTGTAAAGTTATATATATATATATATATATAAAACCACTGAAAAAAATTCACAAAATGTCAAGATATGCTTGTAAGACAAACATTTTAAATACGAAATTTAAAATACAATCATCAGAGTGCGGGGAAATAGTATGGAAATAGCATTCTTACATGCTTAAAGTAATAAAAAAAGAGTACAGCAATAATTTGAAGATCATAGTATCTATTGAGTTTTTCCTCACCTCTAAGTCAAATGTCTGGAAGCTTAAGGCCCAAAGGTCACCGACAATCATCCGGTAAAAGACCTACCATCATGCATAACACTATAGAATGATATATATATATATATATATAGTATCTATTGTATACATAGATAACGTAACCATCCATTTCAGTGCTAATCAACAAATGAATTAATACAGTTGTGAAT
The DNA here is from genome assembly GCA_030220185.1 of Diploptera punctata. Taxonomy (NCBI): domain Eukaryota; kingdom Metazoa; phylum Arthropoda; class Insecta; order Blattodea; family Blaberidae; genus Diploptera; species Diploptera punctata. Next base: position 769,441 of record JASPKZ010004178.1, on the reverse strand, counting down.
GTGTAAGTTTGTAGTATGTACAGCATTTGAAATAAGTGATGGCACACAGATAATTTTCAAGTCTCAGAGCGACGTCACTGCGCATGATCAGAGATCAGCTATTTGGTTCACAGGTATACAACTATTTGAGAAACTGAATCCGTTCTATTCCGTTGTATGTCGTGCAATGGAAACATTTTCGTGTAAATAAGTAGTGCGGTAAATACTGAAAATAAAACAAAGCAAAAGAAATTAAACAAAAGAAAGACAATTAATTGAAATAAGGACGAGAGAGAAAAGAAAAAAGCATGACAGCAGGGTCGAACACGCGAGCTCATGCACGGGAAACAGAAGCTCCCTCCACTAGACCACCAGAAAATGTCTGAAGCAATGCAGTACTTCAGGACTTCCTTGTATAATGAAATTTAGTATTAACTAAATTTAAATTAATCAGACGCATTTTGTATTAGTGGTAGAAATAAATAATTTTATTATGCCATGTGTTTTGCAAACAAAGTAATGAGACTTTACAATCGTTATTCATATTAAATATATATATATGAGCTGTTTCCTTTAATTTATTTATTTCCATATATTCCATCCCATAATAATTCTGTCCGAGGGCAGGTCTTCCACTGCAATCATAGCATTTTCATGCTATGCTTATGTCCGCGCGGCCATGAACCTTCGGGTTCGATAGTGCCAGTGAGTTAGTTAGTTATATATATATATATATATATATATATATTCACACACACACACACACGTTCAGTTCTGGAAATGCGTGCTATTATGTATTACAGGGACGCTTGTGAGTTAGTCAGTCGCCCTGAACTACTTGCAGGTTTAAAACGTTTGTCCTTTCGGAACATATTCCATTATATTATCAGCGTTTCAAATTATACTTAATACCAAGGTGATTTCAAGTACAATTTGAAATGCTGATGATGAAACTCTGGAAGACCTACTAATTGTTTTAACACTGTAATTAGTTAAGGATGACTGCGATCTCAGGTATAGAGTTTTAATATTTGAACCTTTGACAGAATAAACACAAGGGTATTTACAGTGATTTTTATATAGGTCGTATTCAAGAAAAACTGTTTCTGTAACTTAATATCTTCTTAGTTATGGTCTTTCGGAATAATAGGAAACATATATTTTAAACTAAATACAAAAAACACAGTTTTACAGTTTATACAGAAATAGGTAAGATGAACAGTTCAATGTTAGGTAGAGGGTAAGAGCGGGATTAGTTCGTAAGCTTTTCTATGTAAAGACAATTGGAAATGTAATATGTAGAATGGACATATTCACATTATTAGCTGCCATTTCTTAACTGAATCACGTAATATGAAGAGACTCCAATTCCAAAGATTTCTGTTCTTGTTTTATTGCTTCAAACTATAGTCGAGGTACACACAAACACACACACCTTATCGGAAATAGTCCAATTCTTCCTGCAACGTTCTTAAATTGCACATAAAAAACTGGCCCAATTTTGAGGTGAAGGAGAAGAACAAACGAATAATCTTCTGTTTTAAAATGTAGTGTTCTGGATATTTTCATATTGGGTCATATCTACGGGAAGCAACATCAAATCATATAAGTAGCGTATTTACAGGAGAATAAGAAGAATTTTATAGTGCAAAGTGGCTTATATCTTAGCATCCCACATTCTATAACCCTATTATTATTATTATTATTATTATTATTATTATTATTATATTCAGAAAAAACTAAAACAAATTGTATAGTTCTATGGTGGAGAGTATACTATTGTATGGTGTGGAAACGTGGACATTAAGCAGAGAGCAAGCACATAAACTATTGGTGACAGAGATGGACTTTGGAGGAGAGCTTGTGGAAATTCAAGAATATACTAAATTAGAAATACTAAAATGAGATAAATAATGGATGTTAAAGAAATGTCTAAAATGTATCGAAGAAAGAAGACTGAATTTTTTTGGCTACTTAAAGAGAAGGTCAAATGACATAATACTAAGACGATATTAAATTTTGAAGCGGAGGGCAACAGAAGAAGGAGGAGATGAAAATAACAGTGCTTAGGAGTATGACGTCGAAAGGATTAACAGAGAGTGATGTAGAGAATAAGGATTTATGAATAAGTAAAATTTATAATGGGTTGTAGGAAAAACTACTGTATTGTAGAGAAATTTCTAATAAAGAAGAATCATTATATCATCAACATATAATCACTGAATAGAACAATCTAATGAAATAAATTATCTTGGTTCTAATCTCTCCTAAATAAACTCTAGAAATAGTGAGATCAAATTAACCAAATCGTAACAACTTTCAGTTTAAAACTACTAAGAAAAGTCAGACTGAGACATTTTTCATTTTTTTTAATAATGGAAGTCTCAACTTCGTTATATGGATCAGAAACATGGACTTTGACATTAAATCAACTCAGAATAATTTTAGGTCGAAATCAGACTGCTAGGTTCCCTATCTGATCTTAAACCGAATGTTGACATATGAGAAAAATTAACAAAGCCATCACTGAAACCATTAAACGTTTATATGTTTAACGTTACGGGCACATATCACGGATACCCCAAAAAAAGTGTTTTCTTACAGACATAAGGATGAGAGAGATCTCGGAGCCGAAGAAACGATGGAGAGACCAGCTTACCTGAGGCGGAACAGGACAGATTGTCTATTTCTTAATAGTATTACACACACACACAGACACAGACACACAGAAACGCATTACACAATTATTCAATTACAATTACAACATTAGCATATAACGTACATTAATAAAATATATTAATACAACAAATTAATAATAACTAATCTTACTGCTACAGGTTCATCCCACCAGTTCCAGAGAAACTGACATAACCTGACAACTGCAGATAGAAAAGCAACAACTGAAGAATAAATAAAAAAATAAAAAATGCACGTTACCGTAATTGTATGATTAATTGTAATAATCTGAAATGTACGCACATTATATTTAAATAAAGAGAAGCCTGGATGCCCTCCCAATATAGAGTCATCCGAAAGCCAAACTTGGCAAGATCCCGCGTGATCGACTATTCCGATTGAGGTTTTAGGCGGTTTCCCTCAATCCAAAGAGCAAATGCTGGAATATAACCCCAAAAGGTCCGCTTCCGACTTCACTCTGCTAATTAACTACAAATTTGAATTCAAAATTTAAGCCGGGGCTAATGTATTTTACAGGAACCCGGGGTTCTACCTATTAAGGAGGATCAAAATGGATCGCTCACCGCCAACACTTAAGTGCTGGCCGCAGAGCTTTCCATCTATCTATCTATCTATCAAATGATGATTACAATTAATATTGCTATTATTATCGTTATTATCACTACTTATTTTAGTTATATAGATGCGAAAATTTTTATCTTAGCCTATTTAAAGAAAAAAAAAGAAATAGGAAGGATATATAAATGAAGTGCTGGGAAAATTAACGGACAAAACAGATACGGATATACTGATGAATCGAGAAAACTACATAACCATAAGCTACATGAACTTTATAGAATATGTAGCACTAGCTAATAATCGGCGTGCGCTGCTACGCCTAAATAAATGAAAATTAACGTGTTTTTAAATTTAGTTGAATAAGCAAAAGGAAAAATAATTATAAATTTATATTTTTAGATACCAGAGCTGACTGCCCGGCGTTGCCTGCGAATCTACTTATCCCAATCTTCTTGACATAAATGAGCTGAAATATGAAAATTAATGTGTTTTGTGTTTAGTTAAATAAGTGGGAGGAGAAATGTATATCGTAATTATTGTCAGATACCACGTACTGTTTACCGGGCGTTGTCGGGAATCTTCTCATCCCGATCTTCTTGGCATAAATGAGCTGAAAGACAAAAAATAATGTACTTCTTATAATTAGTTGAATAAGTGCAATGAAAAATAATTATAAGTGTATATCGTAAATATTTTAAGATTCCCCGTGCTGATTACGCAGTGTTCCCGGGAATCAACTTATCTCGATCTTATAGGAATAAATGAGCTAAAAGACAAAATTCGTTATTTTTAGTTATCCACAAAAGAATAACCGCCATGTGCTGTTTTGCTTGCTCAGAAATATACGTACTTGTCTCGATCTTGTTGGCATCAACGAAAGATAAAAATGGTTATTGTGAGTTATCCGTAAGAGATAAACATATGCTGTCGCGGACTTTTTTGTAGAGCTTTTGGAAATATTAAATTCTGTGTACATTACTTTTGTGTATTTGTTATGGTTTAGTCAGCGTAAGCCATTTAACCGTCCAAAAAGCTACTTTTTTACGTTCTCCATTACAAAGGGAGATTTTTAAGAGTGTAGGAGTTGAGTATCGCAACTCGTATCGCAACTCTCTTATAGCATAAGTTCTTCCCGGGAATCTCCTGAATATTTTGCAAAACACCCCATCACAATCGGATCAACGGTATGGCCGCGCATAAAGTACGAACAAACAAAATAAACATTCAATTTTATATATTAGATGACGTAATAAGAACATTTGAGTCTCTAACACTGTGATAGGTACGATACGTGGCACAAAATTTAAGGTATGGAAGACTAGAGTGGAAACTTTTACAGTGAAACCAGAGAGAACGTTTCTATTAGGTAGATCAACAATGAAGTGGGAGAATAATACTAACCATGATGAAGGGGCTAATTATACAGGAATTAGTTGGAAAATATAGGCTAGGATAGGGATGTATGGAGAGCGTATGTCCGCGCGTCGATGGACCTTCATGGTATATAGTGTCAGTGAATTAGCTATGATCGTTATTACCATATAATCTTATCATTATTATCGTCTATCGTAACACTTTACTATTGAGATACAACTGATGATTAATACCAATAGAATCATGTACTGTCAGTGAAGCGAACGTAATCGAATTAAATTGATTGTGGAACAGCTTTATCCAGAGATAAGTTATATATGGTATATGGTTACTATTGGGCAATGAATTTCTATATAAACAGCTTATGATATTTGCTATATAGAGTGGTTTGTAATTCTGCCCACGAACTCCCAGATTCTGTTCAGCGATGTGATTAAGTGTTTTAACACTAACTCACTGGCACTACTTAACCCGGAGGTTCATGGCCGCGCGGACATAAGCTCTCCATACATCCCTATCCTGAGCTAATGTTTTCCAATCATCCTCCGTATAACCTACTTCCCTCAAATCATAGTTAATGTTATTCTCCCACCTCATTCTTGGTCTACCAACTGGGCGTTTTCCCTCAGGTTTTTCCTACAAGAAGCTTCCATGCACGTATTGCATTCCCCATTCGTGCCACATGTCCTGCCCATCGCAGTCTACGAGACTTAATTGTTCTTATTATATCTGGCTTCCTATAAAGGCCATGTAGTTCATTGTTATGTAGTCTTCTCCATTCACCTGTATGTTCATCTCTCTTTGGTCCAAAAATTTTCCTAAGAACTTTATTCTCAAATACTCGTAATCTCCTTTCCGCCCTTAAAGTAGAGTCCATGTTTCGCATCCATAAAATATAACTGGTAGATCAATAGTTTTATATATTTTCAGTTTAACGTTTTTTGAAAGGAGTTGGGGACGTCAAGAGTCTCTGTAATGCATAATAGCACGCATTTCCAGAACTGAGCCTATGTTTAATTTCTTTGTGCATCTCATTCCTATTTGTGATTATTGTTTCTAGGTAATCGAATTCTGCCACATCTTCAAAATTTCCCTCATTTCTAATTAGCTGTCCGTTTCCATTATATAATATATTTCTATGTGTGACCTAGTGCTTTAACACTAAGAATTTTAATATTCGGCAGAACCCATCAGCTATACAGCGTATATTTTAAGTGCGCATATTTTAAGTATGTATTCCATATGAAGTCGACCGCAGCTGGACTAGTGATTATGCTCCTTGCTTTTGGTCCCGAGCGTCGTGGGTTTAAACCCGGCCGGGTCAATGGATTTTTTAGGACGGAAAAATCCAAGAAGCAATTCCTCCGAGAGCGACTTTCAGTCGTGGGTCCCGATTCTGAAGATTTTCAAGCTAGTAAAAGATCCTTAAGCGTGAATAAAAAGGCCTCTAAGTAACATTTATCTACCCGAACATTCAATTAAAACCTTAGTTGCATGCTAGATGTCTCTATCGGCAAACAAGGTAACTAAATTAAATTGGTCTGGTAACTACTTACAAAGGAGAGGCTATGGCTCAACATTGGGCTATGCCATTATAGATTCCTGTTGACTATTTAACTCATGTTTTTTAACATTTTCCAATACTGTTATTTTAACACAGTTCCAATAATGGATCATATTATAATATTATAATGATATTGTGAAAAGAAAAATCAATGTCTGAACCAGGAATCGAACTGTGGACCTCTAGTTCTCCAGACTAGTGTGCAGCCCAATACCCCATTCTAGACCTGGCACAAACATTAACAAATCTACAATTCTCGTTTCGTCCGCTGTCTGTGCCAGGTCTAGAATGGTGTAGTGGGCTGCGCACTAGTCTGGAGAACTAGAGGTCCACGGCTCGAATCCTGGTTCAGACATTGATTTTTGTTTTCACAATATCATTATAATATTTAACTCATGCCCCAAATGGGAGTCAAGAACCAATTACGCTTCAATGATTTTTGATTTACTACCAATCTCAGTCGTTTTTCACCTCGATTTTATCTGTTTAATTTTATCACTGTAAAATCAAGCTCCTCCTTTTTAACATTCTGAAAAGGTCACAGCATTATTTTGCAATGACTGAATGTGGCTACCAGATCGAATATATAGTGCACGAATGTAACCTTATCGCGGTTGCAGGAGATAATATAAAAACATTTGTAGCAATTGATTATACCACAAAAACACAGCTGTAGTTTCTTAAACGTATTTTTCCTAGGTAATAATTTTCCAGAAATATATAATTGACATATTTACATCATAGGATAACAGAAATTACTTACTATACTGTTTGATGTTTTTCATTTTTTCACCACTAGGGTGCATTCTTACAGTATTGCGATCTTTTGGCAATAAATATGATCTGGTTGCAGTGATAAACACATGAAACGTAACGTTTCTCATTTGTTTTCAAACATCGTCATTTACATTAAATATATAAATATTTTAAAATAACTATATTTAAATAATGATTTGTGATAAACTGCTTAATTTTATTCATTAAATAGCCCTAACAAATGCCACTATTGAGTCGTGAATTTATCGATGATTTGGAAATCACTCGCGGCATTACTATGACTATTTAACTCATGCCCCAAATGGGAGTCAATGACCAATCACGTTTCAATGATTTCTGTTTTACAACCAATCAGAGTCGTGTTTCACGAAATATTTATCAGTGTTATAATTACCATATATTAAACAAAGCTCCTCGTTTTTAATATTCTGAACAGGTCTGACCGTTATTTTGCAGTGACTGAGCCTATAAGAAATACGGCTACCAGATTGTATATATAGTGCATACATGTCAACATTTGTAGCAATTTATTATACCACCAAAAAAAGAAACCACTGTTTGACTTTCTTAAATGTATTTTTTCCCAGGTAATAATCCAGAAAAATATAATTGTAATATTTACATCATACGACATCAGAAATGAATTAATATACAGATTGATGTTTCATTTTTTCTCCACTAGAGAGCATTCTTACAATATTGCGTTCCTTTGGCAATAAATAGTATGATCTGGTTGCAGTGATAAACAAAAGAAGCAGTAGAAGTGTACCTATCGTTTCTCATTTGTTTTCAAACATCGCCGTTTGCATTAAATATATAAATATTTTGAAATAACTACAGTTAAATAATGATTTGTGAGTAAACAGCTTAATTTTATTCGTTAAATAGTCCTAACAAATGCCACTCTTGATTTCCAAATTCTCTAGATAAATTCACTCCTCACTTCGTGAGTCGTGAATTTATCGATAATTTGGAAATCACTCGTGGCATTACTTATGATTATTTAACTCATGCCACAAATGCTAGTCAATGACCAATCACGTTTCAATTAATTTTGTTTTACAACCAATGACAGTCGTGTTTCGCCTCGCTCTTTATCGATTTCTCTTTATCAGCTCCTGCTTTTGTGATAAAGGAAGCTCCTCCTTTTTAATGTTCTGAACAGGTCAAAGCATTATTTTTCTCCAACAAATACATTGAATATAGCAAAGAATGAAAATATTCTTTTATTTTGCTGAGTTGTTTACTAAAAAATAAATGAATAACCCGTAATGTTGATTATGATATATAGTTTGATGTGTATCATTATTTCTCCACTTGGGTGCACTCTTATAATATTGCGATCTTATTTGACAATAAATAATGTTATCGAGTTGCAGTGAATGAACATAACCTCACATTTCTGATATGTTTTCAAACATCGCCGTTTATATTAAATATATAAATATTTTAAAATAACTATGGTTAAACAATGTTTTGTGAGTAAACAGCTTAATTTTAATCGTTAAATAGTCCTAAGAAATGACACTCTTGATTTCCAAATTCTCTAGATAAATTGGAAATCACTCGTGGCATTACTTATGATAAATGTAATAAAATATTTTATACAATTGGAGCGTAAATATTCAGTTTTCTAAAAAATATCGTACAGAACCTTAGTTATGCAATAATTATTTATTAATGATGGGGAGCATAGGTCTGAGTTTTACACAGTACATATGATTTTACACAGTATTTAGGGACTACTTTTTATTTAGTATTTTGAATAAAATATATAATACTCCCTGCAATGTTGCCAGTTTTCCCCTGTGTAATATCAATAACAAATTTAATTCGCTTATTTTAATTTAGTTTGTGATAAAACAGACCACAGCATTAAAAATACGAAAGGAAAAAGCTGTTCACCTTCAAGTCTCCTATTTCCAGTGTGAAAATCAGACCTATACTCGCTATAGTTATAACGTAATGAGCCAATAGATTTGTGTACAAAAATATTTTGTTATCGATAAAACTGAATTTGCAGCCCAAAAGTATAAGACATTTTGATTATGTTTATCACAAGTAATAACATTTAGAATCTACGAAGTTGTATTATTTCCGCCCTCTATAATGTTAAATAATATTACTATTTACTATATATCTTTTATCTGTAATGTAATTTTATTGTTATACTTTTTTGTTTTAATGTATCATTATTATTATTATTGTTATTATTATCATCATCATCATCATCATCAAACACTGATATATCAATAGGGACACTCACTTGTCAGAAGCAGTTAACAGCTTGCTGGCAGTGTGATCAGTTAGTAAATAAATCTGTTTTCTGCTGTGAATTTTATTCTAATTATGTCCTACTACTAATAATAATCATATTTAAGATATATATATATATATATATATATATATATTTCCAATGTTATAATTAATTTTTTTTTACATTGAGAAAAGCAAGCTTAATATGACATAAGAAAAATAAAAATGATTGGACATGATTTGAACACGGACCTCTGGATTGATACTCCAGTGCGCTACAAATTACGCTAACAAGCAAATCTAGTACAAACGTTTATTTTTATTTACATATATATTATATCCATCCATCCATATTAATTCAGTCCGAGGGCAGGTCTTTCACTGCAATCATAGCATTTTCATGCTTTGCTTTGCAGCTACACTTTGGAAATATAGGTGTTGTAGTTTCCCGTTGCTTTCCACACCGGTGAAGGATGATAATGATAATGATGATGATGGCCGGATGATTTTCGTGGACCGTTGGGACCTAAGCTTCCTGACATTTGTCTTATAGGCAAGGATAAACCTCGAAAAAAACCTCAACCAGGAGCCAGTCCCTACCGGGTCCTGCTGCGTGCCAAGGCAGCACACTACCTTGAGACCATAGGGATGGGCGTATATAACAACACTCATTCATGAATAAATATATGTTATCAAAATGCAATACCATTAATTCTTAATAATTATATATAAATTAATTAATGTATAATGCTATTGTGTTATTATTTAATTATAATATTACTGTGTTTTCTTAAGTAATTGCAATGTTATGGTTTTTTAGTGTATAGTGCTATTGTGTTATTATTTAATTGTAATATTACTGTGTTTTCTTTATGTAATTGTAATGTTATTGCTTTTTTTAGTGTATAGTGCTATTGTGTTATTATTTAATTGTAATATTATTATTATTGCGTTTTCTTTATGTAATTAAAATGTTATTGCTTTTTTTTGTTTATTTTTCTTCACACTAGTAGCAATTATTTCTTTATTGTAACGGACTCTCAAAAGCACGTACGGCTTACTGCACGTGCGACCCATATTTGTAAATAATATTCTAAATATATTACTTTTGTCTAATAAAGTCCTACTATATATATATATATATATTCTATTATTACGAGAAGTAGCCGGATCTCAATTTTCACTGCTATCTAGTAGCTGCTGTAACAAGTAAGCAAAATAAAGAGAATATTTTTACTTTATAGCAGTGACGCTTCTTTATGTCGATGCTATAATTAAATTTTTGACATTGAGCAATTGAAGCTTAATATGACATAAGAAAAATAAATGCATGGACAGCATTTTAACTCGGAGTATGTATGTATATATGTATGTGTATATATATATATATTTTTTTTTTCTTTTCATATCATATTTGCCTTCATTGCTAAATGTCAAAAATTAGTTATAACATCTATATATACAAGCGTTACTGCTATAAAGTAAATATTATCTTTAAAAAATTTGCTCAGCTGTTATGTTATCCACTAGATGTCAGTCGGAACAAAATTTCCGCTACCTCTTGTGTGAATTGAGAATACTACCATCTATAAGAAAAATGTATGTTTGTGTTGGAATTCTTGGGTAGCTCAGGTCGTTAGAGCGCTAAACGTACAGAGTTTAGAAACTCGGGTTCAAATCCCGACTCAAGCATTCATTTTTCTTTTCATATCATATATATATATATATATATATATATATATATTACTTTGTAAATAGTTATAAGCGGACATGCAGAATCCAATTTTTTAACGAGAAAAAGTTTGAAGATGCGGCAGTTTAAGATACATAGGAACTATAATAAAAACAGTACCAGAATTATATAATGATAGTGATAGTAATAAAAAGTATTATCATTATTATTTTAACAAAAAAGATATTTAATTGTAATATCATTCCTTAAGTAGGCTACAAGAAATTGCGATGGGGCTGCTTTAAAAGGGCTTGTTTATGTTTTTGCGAGTCTTTTATTTTTATACACAACTAGTTTTGGTTATTTGTACTGGTAACAGTGGCGTATAGTCCTTTAGGCTTTCCTGGCTTAATCTGTTACAGAAAAATGATTTCACCAGTAACATTATTATTATTATCTTAAACCTATTACCAATATCCCATGTATAAATTTTATCTACATCTCAGTTCTTAACTGTTGTCAATAAAGACTACATAAACTATTATGAAGTATATAATGTAGTAAAATAAAATAAGTTAAAATATACCTTCTTAGGTAACATCTGTCGTCCTCAATTTACAAAATATGTATTCTTTATGCCTGTAGGCCTTTCAGAACGTGTGTTCCATCTTCAGCAGGTCCTTCTTCGCTACAATATCTAGTATGATGGTTGATGCTGCTGGTCCTAATGTGGTGTTGTCGTGACTAAAGCTTATTCCTGACGATATCGTATAGTGGTGTTTAGTGTGGGAGTGCTTTCATTTATTAAAAGCTTGTTGTCTATTTCCTTGATAATATCCAGGTCTTCCAATAAGTAGATTTTTGTTGGATTTCCCTCTTTGTGTACTATAGTAAGGGTGTCTTCTATTGAGTTCATTCTATGACCGGCGTTTATTATGTGCTCAGCGTAATTAAGAAGGTATGTTTTAACTTATTTTATTTTATGACTCTCCACCTCAACGGTTTTAACAATGAATTTTATTATATTGATATAATGTAGACTATTACACTATCATACTATAATGTCACTTGTGGTTCGCATCAAAGACACGAAGGCTTGTCTAACTGTTGTTTTATTAATAATCGGGGCTAGTCGCTCGAATAGGAATAAATTGACTCATTACTATGGGATACAATGACTGCTGCGTTAAAATGTGTCACATAGCGCTCATATTAAAAAAAAAGTATCCATCATCATGAACAAATTCGTTTTAGGCCATGTGGCCTGTACGGTAAACCTAGCGAAGATAGTCTTGATCTTTCCACCGATGTTTTGGTCTTCCTTGGTCCCTATGTCCAGTTGGGGTATACCTATTTCTTGCTTTGTCGTCATCAGTGTGATCATTCCAGTCTTTGCTTAAGTTTCTTCGAGTAATAGTAGGTTACCAGCCATCCATAGAGCAAGACTTAGTGGTAGGGCTGCTACCTTATAGCCTCTAGTCAGGCGTTCAAAATATGGAATTTCCTCCATATTTGATGGAACGGTTATACCGCCGTGACTCGGTCCCCATTAACTCATTAGTTAAAAGCAGGGTGTACCACGTGCAGGTGAGGTTGAGAATTAGGTAGAAGAGGTTATAGAATGCACATCACTACCACTTATTAGATAAATATGTGTATTCCAAAGCATTTTTCATGATTCTGGTCCCGCACTAGGCTCAAAGGAGACCATAATAATAATAATAATAATAATAATAATAATAATAATAATAATAATAATAATAATATATATTCAGATCGATAAATATGACAGTAGGCTATGATTTACTTCTCTGTAGTTCCAGAAATTGCCACTGTCTTCATCACTCCTGGCATTTACTCTCCCTATCTCGTGCCCCTTGACAACAAGAGCAGAGGAACTCGAGATCGCTCCCTATAACAACGAGATGATTACGTCTGCCGTAAAATGAAAATTTTGCAATTACATTTCCCATCTCACCGATTACGAAACTCATATCCACTACTCAGTAAATGTTATTTTAAATAATTCATTTATACAGGATATTCTATTTTTGGAAGTAGCTTTTTTTAATTTAAGACTATAAGGGAAAACAATACCATTTTAATTATTTAACAATCTTTGCTTTTCCTCTCAAAACTTTAACTGTTGATTTTACATTCGAAGTTTTTCTTATGTTTAGCAATGCTAATTGAAAGGTTCCAAAATAATTAAGGCCTACTAGATTGCCTCTATTTTAGTTATTTTGTGACATACGTTGTTTTTCCTCATTAAACTTTAATTCAAGAAAATACCGTAAATACTAGTATGAATAAAAATTTAGCTGTGAAAAAATTCATTACGCAGAAACTTCGTAAACTGAGCGAATTCCTCAGCAAATCAAATTTATGGTACCAATTTGTTGATTTACGGAATATATATTTATTTTGTAAAATTGGAGAATCTCTATTCCATAATGTTGAGTGATTCCGGGTTATGTGGCCGTGGTCCAAAGTTGGTGTTGATACCAGACGTTTCGCCCTCAACTGCGGAGGGCATCTTCAGTGGCGAGTGCTTCTATGCGTGTTTCCTGGTCGGAAGATCTACTTAGAATGAGCGCTGTGGACGTAGAGGACGTTGTATTAGTGGTGGGAGGGTGAGTGGGCGTGGCTCTTGCTGATTGGCTAATAGTCGTCTCCTTGTTGTCACTGGTGTTAATGCATTTATTTTCTAGTGTATGAAACCAGGCCTTAGACAGTTTGATACCTTCTTCTTTTCTGTTAATATTTCCCTTATGCTTGTGTATTTCTATAGCCTCTCGGTATAATCTAGGGAAATAGTAGGAAGTTGTGGCTAAAACTTGTGTATCGTCGAATAGAATCTGGTGTCCATTCGTAATGGCATGTTCTGCTACAGCTGATTTATCCATTTCTCCTTGTCTGCGTATCCGAAGCTCAACCTCCAAGACTCTATGGTCTTCCAAAAATACACAAGAACAACATTCCACTCCGGCCAATTGTCAGTGCCATCGGTTCCCCGACCTACTTACTGGCAAAGCATCTTACAGGACTTCTGAAACCACTCCTTGGAAAAACTGACAGCTACATCAGAGACTCGACACATTTCATTGAGAGACTACGGAATATAAACGTAACATCTCAAGATATACTGGTTAGCTTCGATGTGGTTTCCCTTTTCACCATGGTGCCGGTAAATGAGACCATGGACTACATTAGACAGATTTTCACAGAAGAAATATCCAATTTATTCAGGCATGTACTAACTACTACTTACTTCCAATGGAACAACAGCTACTATGAACAGACCGACGGAGTAGCCATGGGCAGTCCTCTAAGCCCAGTAGTAGCGAATTTTTTCATGGAGAAATTCGAAGAAGAAGCACTAAAAACAGCTCCCAAGTCTCCAGAACATTGGTTTCGCTATGTTGATGACACATTCGTAGTATGGAGACATGGCAGTGAAGAATTGGAACGTTTCCTTCAATACCTTAACAGCAGACACAACAAAATACAGTTCACAATGGAAAAAGAAGATAATGGAAGACTTCCTTTCCTGGATGTTCAAATAATAAGGACTGGCAATGGGAAATTCAACATACAGTTTACAGAAAACCTACACACACAGACCGATATCTGCAGAAAGACTCTAACCACCATCCAAGACAAAAGCGAGGTGTCATTAAGACACTGTTCGACAGAGCGACTAAGTTATGCCAACCACAACACCTTAAACAAGAACAACACCATCTGTTCAATTGTTTCCAGAAAAATGGCTACACATCCAAGGAAATAAGACAAACCATACATCCACGAAGACAGCACTTCAGAATGGATAACACACCCTCAACCAGCATAGCCTACTTACCATATGTACAAAGAGTCACAGATCGTATCGGAAAACTCCTACGAAATACAACATAAAAACAGTTTACAGACCTACAAGAAAAATAGAAGACTGCCTTCGCTCAGCTAAGGATCCTCGGCCACCTCTCTCCACTTGCGGCGTATATCGACTTCCTTGTTCGTGTGGTAAATCATATATAGGGACCACGAAAAGAAGTATAGCCACCCGTTTATCAGAACATAAAAGAAACTGCAGACAAGGAGAAATGGATAAATCAGCTGTAGCAGAACATGCCATTACGAATGGACACCAGATTCTATTCGACGATACACAAGTTTTAGCCACAACTTCCTACTATTTCCCTAGATTATACCGAGAGGCTATAGAAATACACAAGCATAAGGGAAATATTAACAGAAAAGAAGAAGGTATCAAACTGTCTAAGGCCTGGTTTCATACACTAGAAAATAAATGCATTAACACCAGTGACAACAAGGAGACGACTATTAGCCAATCAGCAAGAGCCACGCCCACTCACCCTCCCACCACTAATACAACGTCCTCTACGTCCACAGCGCTCATTCTAAGTAGATCTTCCGACCAGGAAACACGCATAGAAGCACTCGCCACTGAAGATGCCCTCCGCAGTTGAGGGCGAAACGTCTGGTATCAACACCAACTTTGGACCACGGCCACATAACCCGGAATCACTCAACATTACGATTACCGGCCGTGAAAGCCTGCATTCAACAATCTCTATTCCAGTTACGAGATTATTTTAGATTGTCGGACTACAGAAAAAAATAAAATCATGCATAATAGTAACTTATTATTCACTCACTCACTGGCACTATCGAACCCGTAGTATCATGGCCGCACGAACATAAGCTCTCCATACATCCCTATCCTGAGATAATGCTTTCTAATCATTCCCTGTATAATCTACTTCTCTCAAATCATAGTTAATATTCTCCCACCTCATTTTTGGTCTACCAATGGGCGTTTTCCCTCTGGCTTTCCTACAAGAAGCTTCCATGCAAGTCTTTCATACGTGCAACATGTCCTACCCATCGCAGTCTACCAGATTTAACTGTTCTTATTATATCTGGCTTCCTATAAAGACCATGTAGTTCATTGTTCTGTAGTCTTCTCCATTCACCTATTTGTTCATCTCTCTTTGGTCCAAAAATTCCTGAGTACTTTATTCTCAAATACTTGTAATCTCCTTTCATCCCTTAAAGTAAGAGTCCATGTTTCGCAGCCATATAATATAACTGGTAGAATAATAGTTTTATATATTTTCAGTTTAACGTTTTTTGAAAGGAGTTGGGACATCAAGAGTCTCTGTAATGCATAAAAGCACGCATTTCCAGGATTGAGCCTTGTTTAATTTCTTTGAGCATCTCATTCCTATTTGTGATTATTGTTCCTGGGTATTTGAATTCAGCCACGTCCTCGAAATTTCCCTCATTTGTCATCAGCTGTCCATTTCCATTTGACACCAAATTATATAACGTATCGATTTAGTTTCCATTATTTTATTAAAAATATTGAATAACAAAAACTAATGTATCTTACAGAATACATTAACTATTTAAGAGCTATTTAATTTATATGTCATACATTGCGAAGAATCAAACATTGCGATTGGTAGTCAATTTGTAATTTGGAGTTTCAAGTAAATGCTTTGATTTCACTGATTTTTGGTTTATTTTAATAACATATAGGCCTACTGAGTTTCGTTGCGAAAAACTGAAATTTGCGACCGCTAGGGCGAACTCTTTCACCTAATGGTCCAATTTTCCTGGTTAACAATTTCGACTTTACTTTTATTCATTAATTGCTGAATGTCAAATTTGGTTTGGATGAAAAAACATTGCGGCCACTACAGCATTAACGGATATACAGGAGGGTCCCATTCAATCGTCCCATATTTTAATTAATCATAAATAAGAAAGTAAACATAATTATGGAATGAGGCCGGTATTCAACGAAACAGACACTCAAAGAATTTTCATTGCCACACATTAAAACACCTCTATATATGCACCACTTCTTCAATCTTTTCTTCTCAAACATGCGTTAGGAATACCTCCTGATTATTTTTTACCGGTTCCAGTCGCCAGGATCTTCTCAAGCTATGCCTTAATGGTCTTCCCATCAGGTGCATTTCCTCTATATTCTCTCCGATAATTTATCTTCTTCTTCCTTCCAAGTATTAGGCCTAGATCTGTTACGATCCTATAGAATTTTTTTCTTCCAGCGTTTCATAGGACGGCCCAGAGATATTCGTCCTCTTGGTGTATAATTATAAACAGCTTTGGGGATCCGATTTGAACTCATTCTTTCAAGATGGTGTTTTCAATTTAGTTGGTACTGTTTAATATATTCCAAAATTGGCACAGTCTTCAATTCTTTTCAGATATCGGTGATCCTTTCCGATCCCATCTGATGTAAGCCGCTGTTCTGTGCATGAATCTCATTTCACAAGCCGTTATTCTGCTTTCATGTTGTTCTTTGCACTGTAATTATTGACTTCGTCTCTGCATACCAGAAAACTGTTTGTGCTAATCATTTTGTTTTATGTGATTATTGTTTAACATGCGGCAGATGAATTAACTGCAACAAACAAAACACAGAGTCTTTGAGTTTCTCTCTCTTCTAATACCAACCTCGTTTCATAATTCTGCATACTTTGGGAGTTATGATTAATTAAAATATGAGAGGTTTGAATGGGACACGGTATGAGTATATATATATTCAATATCGGTATCTATTAAACATGATTTATGAAGATTTGTGAATAGTTTTCAAAAGTATTTTCATGAGAACAATTTTAGTAGCTTCATTTCTTCGGAATTCGCTTATGTACTCAGAAATATTTTGTTTCGCCATTGAAATTGTCTTGTTAAAACAAAATCATCAATGAGAATTTTTGTTTCAATGGTAGGTAATACTGAAGAAGTTTGTATTTTGCTCAATAATGATTTAGCCTGGTGTTGCTTGTGCTGGAGGGTGTAAGATGGAGTTCCGATTGAGTGATCCGAGTTTCAACGATCCTGCAGCTCCGAAATACTGAGCCCGGAAAACAAAATGCTCCTCCATTCTCGACATCTGTTACCTCTCTTGTTTATGATTCAGTAGTGAGAAAGTCAATATTTCTACTTGCAGTTTCCCAGCATGTTGTCTTCCATCTAACACTGGTATGGAACACGTATTTCAGTAATATCAACTTCAACAAAGAATATAGAACATGAATAAAACTATTTTATTGCAAGTTCTCACAGTGATATCAGATAAAAATAATAGACCCCTATGGCAACAATAATAATTGAGGTTATATCTGTTAAATTGTTATTTATGCTATAGGGAGGTAAGATGGGTTTAACACCCATTATGATTTTGAGTTCGCGATTGTTTTAGAATCTTACGCAATGCCTTATAAATAAAGTAGGGGCAACAGTTCAGCCATACTGCAATTCATCTACATATATACAAATCTATAATTTAAACAGTCGGCAGTGTTTATATAGTTATGTTCTTTACCTCTAATCCCGGGAGGTCGCGAGTTCAAACCCGGCCCTGGTCGATGGAATTTTAGAACAGAAAAATAAAGGGAAAATTATGCGGGAAGGGGACATTAAGCAGAGGGTCCCGATTTTCAGGCTCGTAAAAAAATGCAAGCCTGATAAAGAGGCATTCCGAGTAAAAAATTAATTAATTTGCAATCTATCAATAAATTACATTGGCCACTGGCTAAGAAGAAACTGCCTGCTGACGGATGCCTTAGAAGGAATGGTCAACGGAATGAAAGTTAGAGGCAGAAAAAGACATCAGATGATACACAATATTAAAATAAATGGTTTGTATGCGAATACAAAAAGGAAAGCTGAGTTAACAAAAGAGTGGAGAATGCTGAGTTTGCAGTGAAAGACCTGCTCTTGGGCAGAACACTATAAATGAATAAATATATATATATATATATATTTGTGTGTGTGCAAAACCTGAACTCTTAATTTGAGGTAGGAGAAAATATTATGAGTATTTAAGAATGAAGTACTTAAAAAAATTGTAACAAAGAGAGATGAACAGAAGGTGGATAGAGACCCAGTAGGAGGCAGAATAAGGTAGCATTAATCATGATGCAAGGGAAGTATATTATAGAGGGAAAAATTAACTTAGGATATGGATGTATGGAAATATTGCATCCGCGCTGCCATGAACCTACGTGTTCGATCGTGCCAGTGGTTTAGTTATAGCTTAGGCGTCATTGTATTTATTGTGCCCACTCGCTTGTTCAATTATTTTGCTTGTTATTATGTATTTTTTATTATTTCCGTACGAATATAATAAAACTCCAGCAGTCGGCCTGGTAGACCAATGGCATTCTATTCATATCGTGCCATGGACTTAATATACATGTTATCCCATTCAAACCTCCCACATTTTAATTAATCATAACTAACAAAGTATGCGGAATTATGAAATCAGGCCGCTATTAAACGAAACAGAAACTCAAAGAATTGTCATTGCCACACACTAAAACATCTCTATATGTGCACCATTAGTAGCACGAACAATATCAAGTCTGTATTCGATTTCGTGCTACTTTCTGTCCAACAATTTCATTGAATTGCCGGGAAGCTTGGCGAATTGATTTGTTTGTGGACTTCTCTGAAATCCTGCTCTAATTTCTTCAATCTTTTCTTCTGAAACACATGTACGAGCACCTCCTGATTCTTTTTTAACGCTTCCAGTCGCCAGAAACGTCTCAAGCCATGCCTTAATGGTCTTCTCACCAGGTGCATTTCCTCCATATTCTCTCCGGTAATTTCTTTGCACTGTAATTATTGACTCCGTCTCTGCATACCAGAAAACAGTTTGTGCTCGTTGCCGAGGAGTCGCCATTTTGTTTTATGTCATTATTGTCCAAAATGCGACAGATGAATTAACTGCATCAATGAAAACAAACATTCTTTGAGTTTCTCTTTCTTTTAATACCAACCTCGTTTCATAATTCCGCATATTTGAGAGTTATGATTAATTAAAATGTGGGAGGTTTGGATGGGACTCGGTGTATAACTAATGCAGGTATATAATTCATGTGTTTAACAAAACGTGCTCCTTGATATTTTAAGAGAGTGAATTATATTTGAAAGTAACATCCATCAATAGTAATTCTGCCCGAAGGCAGATCCTTCACTGCAATCGTAGCATTTTCATACTATGCTTGCAGCTTTACTAGGGAATTGTAGGTGTGGTAGCTTCCCGTTGCTTTCCACACCGGTGAAGGATGATGATGATGATTATGATAATGATAAGGATGATGATGATGATTATGATAATGATAAGGATGATCATGATGATGATGGCCGTATGATTTCGGGGACCGTTTGGGCCTTAAAGTTTTTCTGACATTTGTCTTACAGGTGAGGAAAAACCCCGATAAAAACCTCACCCAGAAAAACTGCCCCGACCGTAACATAATGAAATATAATGTTTATAAGCATTTTCAGAATTTTAAAAAGCTTGTCAAATGACAATGACGTAGATTATTAACATTTTACTTAACAAAGCTCTTTGAAAACGTAATTTATTTCAGTTATAAACCGTAAAATATAAGCTACCATAAGAAAGAACTTAATAAAAACAAAAAAGAACAATTTAGATGTCAATGGACTATTTATCAAGAAAAAAGGAGATTTTTCCAAAGCAGCTTACACAATGTACAATCCAAAAGAAGTAGGATACATTCAAGCACTTTTCAATGGGTGGAAACAACGACTGATACAGTATCAAGAGACGGGTCAGTGGGCAAGGGAACGAAACAAGAAGAATAGTAGAACTCACTATTTTATTTGGTATGTCACACTAGCTCAGGTGGTGGAATCCTGGCTAGCGGTCCGAGTACGATACCCGGTAGGAATGAATATTAACTAATTAACTAACCTCACTGGCAATATCGAACCCGTAGGTTCATTGCCGTTCGATCATAAGCTCTCCATACATACCTATCCTGAGCTAATGTTTTCCAATCATTCCCTGTATAACTTCTTCCCTCAAATCGTGGTTAATATTATTCTCCCACCTCATTCTTGGACTACCAACTGGGCGTTTTGCCTCTGGCTTTCCTACAAGAAGCTTCCATGCACGTCTTTCATTCTCTATTTTTGCCACATTTCCTGCCCATCGCAGTCTACGAGATATAACTCTTCTTATTATATCTGGCTTCTTACAAAGACAATGTAATCAACTTTTATAAGATTCATGATGTGTTCCGTTGAGGTTTATTCAAAATTAATATAAAATTATATTAATAAAGACAATGTAGTTCACTGTTATGCAGTCTTCTCCATTCACCTGTCTGTTTATCTGTTTGGCCCAAAAATGTTTCGTAAGAACTTTATTCTTAAATACTCGTAATCTCCTTTACTCCCTTAAAGTAAGAGTCCATATTACGCATCCATATAATATAACAGGTAGACAGTTTAATACTTTTTTAACGAGTGGGGATTGGGACGACAAGAGTCTCTGCAATGCATAATAGCACGCATTTCCATAATTGAGCCTATGTTTAATTCCTTTATGTATCTCATCCCTCTTTGTGATTATTGTTCACAGGTTTTATAATTCAGCCACTTCCTCAAAATTTGCGTCATTTGTCATTAGCTGTCCTTTCCCATTATATAATGCATTTCTGTGTGACCATATGTTTAGTTTTACTGATATTTACTTCCAGTATCAATAATTCTTAGTGTTACTCAAATGTGTGCTGCGTGTTGGCCTTTAGTATATTCTCGCTCTCGCCCAATAGAACTACATCATCAGCATAAACTAACATCCTATTAATATGACTGAGTTGTAGGCCTTCTTCATCCTCTAAAGATTTAATGACATTCTCTAGTACAAAATTAAATACTAGAGGAGGTAGTGCATCTCCTTGCTTCAACCCATTGTTGATTTCAAAAGTATCCGAAAACTGTTTGCCTACACGCACCCTACTCTTTGTGCCATTTAGACACATTCATATAAGTCTAATTAACTTTTTAGGAATTCCGAACTCCAGCAGGATACTATATAGGCCTAACTTCTTCCTCTTAATTAAATCGACGAATGAATATTTCAGTTCTATTTTTTTCTCAATCTAAAAAAAAGAACGGATTATCTTAGGTTAAATTTGAAACCCATGGGAAGCAGGTAAAGGTATGTTAAAAGATAGGTATGTGTTGCATTTGATTGCAATTACAACCTCAGATAGGGTTGTTATGACTGGTGGTCTCTCGATGATTTTCCACAGAAGTAAGCGACAAGCCATAATTTAATAAATTGTTCCCTTCATTTTTCGGTCCCTTATACAACACATTTCACAGAAACACTTAAACGTACACTCACTCACTCTGCGCTCCTCTTTGAAAACAATACACATGATACATATAAAGTATTATGAACTGATTTTACCCCCTAGTAGAACCAATATCCGCATTTATTGGCGGTTGTATTTTTAAGGTGAAAGATTATCACTCTTTCAACCAAGGTACTTTTTTAGTCAGGCTTATCGCCTTCGACCTGTCCGACATGAGTAACCCTTTCGGCAGCAATGCTAACACCGGCATAATTATTAAATGATACGACTTAAATATACAATTTCCATAGACACCATCTACTCACCTAGGGCGGAACCCATAGCACGAAGAATGAAGTTGGACGCACTGGAACTGAGAAGCGCGCACGCACACACACACACACACACACACACAATTATATAGCATTTTATTTAACAATGCTTTAACAGATTAGATCATTAGCATTGCAAATAGAAAATTGGCCTGAAAGGGCCGACAAATAATTTCGGAGTCATTTTACTTAATTCATGTAATCAGTCAATCAGTTAATAAATTATAAACTATTAAAATTTCAAATAAATCTGTCCTTTTTTAACATATTATAAAAAAGAACCCCGGCCGGGGTCGATGGATTTTTTAGGTTGGAAAAATCCAAGGAGCAATTCCTCCGGGAGGGACTTTAAGCCGTGAGTTCCGAGTCTGAAGATTTTCAGGCTCGTAATAAATCCGTAAACCTGAATGAAAAGGCCTCTAAGCAAAATTTACCGAATTTTCCCGTCCTAGTACTATCTCGGTTTCCTAGATATCAGTATGAGGCGGAACGCTGACTATGGACCACTCAAAAATGACATATATACGAAAACAAATCTAACTAAATTAGTATGGTTCAAATTCTTCCCTGTAGGGGGAGAATGCCTAAATCGTTGTAAAGGGAAAACATGGGCTTACAAACAAAAAAATAAAAAAGAACAAATATAAAAATGTATAGGTATTAATTGATGAAAACAACAAAATCTATAGCTGTTTAAAACACTTTATGCCCCGTAAATTAATGGAAAATATTTGTAGTTGGAAAATTAATTAAAATGAGCGGAATGTTCTAGAGCAGGCGTGCTCAGGCGGACAGGAAATCAGGAGCGCCTAATTTGAGCTGAACAGGTACTGCGAGTAATGTCACAGCTTGAAATGATAGGGATTCAGTGGCGGCAGGTTAAATCTAATCCAACACTTTTACATTATATAACCTAAAATGTATTTACATTACTTAAATATAAGGTATTTTTATTTATGCATATTGTGATGTCATTTATATCTGCATTATAGTCTCGTATAATGACATGCAATTGTATGAAGAGACAAACTGTAGTAAATTGTGGTTTACTTAGAGGATATATGGATTTACTGGTAATGTCGATACACTCTTTCACAAATGGACCAGTGGAGAATGGTTGAAGTTCTCGAAAAATTAAGTGAGCAATTTTAAAGCTCGCCTTGTGTGCTTCATAGCTTTAAATTCCTGATAATTTTATTCACCTGACAATTAAAATTGTCAGGTAATAAAATTGTCAGGTAATAAAATTGTATAATAAACTTTAATAACATTAATACTTGATTTCAAGTTTATAAAAATAAAAAAGCTTACGTCACTGCAGATGGTTTCTTATAAATTTGAAATTAGTTAAAAAACGCTTGTCTCCCTGAACACTGTAATACATGTCAGCATGTTTTGAATTGTAGTGTTGTTCAATTTTATATTTTCCTATTAAACCAGAATCTCCACATACTGAACATTTAGTATGTCTCCAATTGCACAAAAAGTCAGTGTCCTTCCCATTGGGATTCTTGTCGTATGTTATTTGCATTGGAACTGTGTCCCTTCTCCGCTGAATTCATATTCATGGCACCAGCCGTCACTGCAGAGAGACATCAGGTTTGTTTACTCAACCAAGACTGACAAGACGCATCCATTCGCCCGCCCGCTCACTGCACTGTGTGCCCACAAGGCGAAATGCCCGATATGAACAAACCTGTTTCTAGAGTATGATATTGTAACGCATCTTATAGAGGCATTTAAATTTCGCGGGTGACGGAGAGAAGATTCGTAAGAAATAGAATCGTAAGTCGTACACTTGAGTAGAAAGACCCGCGCACATCATCGATGCGTCTAGACTCCCATTCCGGAGATTTTTCTAAGCCTCTACTTCCCCTGTCAGTAACGATCGTAGCCAGAAAATACGATAATGTAAAAGTCTCGATTATGGACCTAGAAGTTTCCGCCCATGGGCTATATAAATTATTGCCAGGGATGGAAGTGAGTCAGTTGTGAAGTGACAGCGATACAGTGAGCTGTGAAAGAGAATAAACTTTGGCAATGGACTCCTTAGAGACTGTAAAATAATTGTGTGTTAGATATAATTTAAAAACAAGAGCAATTATTACAACATTTTTTATCGTGGTGAAATGTCAGGAAGAGTTTATGGAATTGAATAACATTTGTGGAGTTCTACACGATCAACTGTGTTGTTTTATTACGCAAAAATAACGTATAAACTACCCCGACGGCATCCTGCGACAATAAGTAAAATGTATAAAATAAATTTGTTTGAAAATCATGAATGATAAATTTACAAATTGGACTTGATTGCTTATTTTTAATTTTTTTTCTTCATTTAAACTGGCAGAGTTAAGGCATTGGGGTTTTGTCTTCTACTGAATCGAAGTACTGAATAATACTTATTTTTTGTATTTTAACTGTGTAGTGGACAATCAATGAGAATAGTTCCAGTTAGTTCGATTGTAACTATTCCACTTACTTACAAAACTACTTGTTAAAATAAAGGAATTCCCAAAGTATCTGCTAAAACTTTTGACAAATGTATAAAAGACAAAGACCAGAAGGATAAATTGGAAAATCCTAGAAACAAAGTAGCTATGTGTGGTTCTTGACAAAGTTCGACTCCTTTATGTTCCGCCTTCTCTTCATTCGGGTTAAGAAGAGGGGACGAGAAGTGTAGGAATTGGACCCACCAGTCGTATGAAGCTAGTCTTGAAGCATCTGATCTTTGCGACAATTTCAAAGTCAAGTAAAAGCAATTTCTTTCAAGGGCTCTAGGGGTGAGGGACGAAAGAGATAGAAGAGGGTTACAGGGCTAGGTGGAAGGAGCAATGGCCTGGAAACATTGAACGTTAGAAGTTTCCATTTGCTTCTGCGGAACTTGCCTTTCGTTTCTCCAGTGGGCGTTCACATCTGCACGCCACGCATAATTCTGACATCAATTTCTGGAGCCAGACTCTTAATGCACAAACGTTGCATTATGCACTTTGTCTTCAATAAATTTTCTCTTGTGACTGATATGTTTCAATGTTGTCCAATTTATAGGCACACGACTAATATTGGGAAAAGATGCAGAATGCATTTATTAGAAAAGAGACAATAATAAATTTCGATTTTCTTCTTCTTCTTCTCGTTATCAAATATTAGACCTTTCCTTCTGTTACGATCTTACCACCAACCCTTTCTCTATTTTTCCCACATTTATACGCCTGAAGTATGGTAATTGAAGGCATTTTTCGAATCCAAGTTTCGTACATTTGCATAGACGTTTTCATTTTAGTCTATACTGCAGAATTTTATCAGTAATTACAAAAATGTTTAATTCTTCTTTGATTTAATTACATTCCATTTTTATAATTTTGTACATCCATCCATGGACATCAGAAATTTAATCTTGGCTTCCAAAGTGCAATTTTCATACCTTTCTCTCTGTACCCACGTTTAACTTCGATAGGTCTACATTATGGTTACCATTACTTTAAGCCACATAAAGTTATGTTACCTTCACTTTATTTTTTATACTGTTTCTCAATAAAAATTGCTTCCATATCTAATAAGAACAGAGGCCTACATTTTAGTTTCATTTATTTCTATTTTTATCTTCTTTATTACTT
The DNA here is from genome assembly GCA_030220185.1 of Diploptera punctata. Taxonomy (NCBI): domain Eukaryota; kingdom Metazoa; phylum Arthropoda; class Insecta; order Blattodea; family Blaberidae; genus Diploptera; species Diploptera punctata. The sequence goes on along the minus strand of JASPKZ010004178.1, from coordinate 743,432 downwards.
TTATCCTGAGTTCTTATGTACGACTCATATTTCCATGAGACTTCAAGCCACTGACATTAATAATTCTGGACCACATATTAGTAGTATGGTTAGTAAGCTTGTTTATTTAATGAAGCTGTTAACAGATGACACCATTAGCGTCGCAATTAAAATTGGGGACGAAAGAGCCTACAGATATTAAGCAGAAGATTCGGGCTTGAAGACATTTCGTAAAGTAAATTAACAACACGGAACACTCATTTTTACTTCATTTCCGAAAGATGGCATTTACAACTTTTTTACGCTGTTATGAATCTATTGAACCTGACCCGTTGACCGTGTGAAAGCAGGAACGTTTGAAAATTGAAGAAAAAAATCGTACAATAATACTGTTTTAAATAATGAGTCCAACCGCTGTGGTCTCGACGTAGCATGCTGCCTTGTCACGCAACGGGCCCTGGTTTGATTCCCGGTCGGGACAGACTTCTGGGCGAGATTTTTTTCAGGTTTTTCTCTCATCTGTAAGACTAATGTCAAGAAGCGTATGGCCCAATGGTCTCGAAATTCATCATCATCACTGGCGTGGAAAACAACGGAAAACTACCACACCTATAATTCTTTAGTAAAGCTGCAAAGCATAGCATATGTTATTCTCCAACCTAATACTTGCCCTGTATTTGGGGCACTTTCCTTCTGGTTTTCCTATAAGAAATTTCCATGCATATCATTCATTTCTCATTCGTACTGTATGCCCTATCCATCGGAGTCCTCGGAAGTTATCTATTCTTATTAAATCTTGTATGCCATGAATATTATGTAGTTTACAGTAATGGAGTTTTCTCTAACCATCTCTCTGTTCGTTTCTCTTTGGCACATGCATTTTATTCTCAAGTACTTGCAATATTTTCTTCTCTCTTAAATTAAGATACTTTATGCTGCTTTCATGTAACCAGAGGGATCAATGAATTATTTATTTTTAGTTCAATTTTTTTTATGGAATATAGGATGACACGACTCCCTGTAATGCATAATAGCGGTGTTCCAGAGATTGCAGTGTACAAAACAATGGTGATAAAATGTGTACCATAAAATGCATAAAATTATAGAGGGGAAGAATAGTTGAAGGAAGTAATTTTGATATACACCAGCCGCCACTAAATTTGAGAGCGAAGAAGCAATTTCAGAGACTCATCGCTTTCTCATCAAGTTACACAAGAAATGAGGAACTGAGAAATATATGTAATACGGAATTAGAGGTTTAACTACTTCCATAAATGATTTCGATATCAATGTCATGGAATCCAATTAAAGTAGCAACTCGCTTTCAAATCAATACTAGCGGAATAGTGCGCAGAATCGCATTATCAAAGTGTTATTAGTTCTATTCTTATAGAAACAAAGCCATTCAAATTTAAAGACATGTGTCTTTGAAGGAAACATCAAAATTCACATTATATGAATATATGTATATTTTTACATATGATGCTACAGTGAAATTTATACTACATCTGAAATAATGCTTCCTCATATGGAATATAAACTTTAGTAAGATACAAAAAATATGAAACCAAGTCTAAATTAATGTTTGCACTGGGATGCCGGGATAACACACTAACTTACTGTATAGAGTTAGAGGTCCAGGTTTCAAATCCCGGTTCAGGAATTATTTTTTCTTTTCATGATATATATATATATATATATATATATATATATATATATATATAACATGATAAGAAAAATAAATGGCTGCACGGGATTTGAACCCGGATCTCTGGATTGGTACTCCAGCGTGATATCCATTACCGTCTGGCAAATCTAATACAAACATTTATTTTTCTTATTATATATATATTCTCCATTATTACGAGATGAAGTGAGAACTTCTTTTATATATTATATATATAAAGTAAAGTAAAGTGATCCCACAACAGACCCGGAGGCCCTTGGGGTAGTAGGAGGTTAGGGCTCCCACTTTTTCTAGACAATCGGCACTTTATGTCAATCGGGTTGTCAGCCCTGCGTGACGGCCGCCTTTACCCCCTGAACAAGCGTCTGGTACTCATTTACGTTAGAGGCTAAGTCGACCCCAGGGCCATTGTGCCGCCAGAGGGCTTGGGTCAGTTTAAAAATCCTGACCCCAACGGGACTTGAACCCTCGACCCTCTGGCTTGTAGCTCAGTGCCTTAACCACTACGCTACGGCGTGCCCCTATATATATTACATTTTAAACTTTCGCGGATATAAGTACGATAAAATATTTCTTGAGTTTTCCGCGTCATAAATTCAAGGTCGGTCTCTGGCAGCTGATTCCGACGTTTTGGCATAATCCCACATGACATTATCAAGGAACCTATCATTCCTTAATAATGGCATGTGGGATAATGCTGAATCCTAGGAATCAGCGGTGAGAGGCAGAACTTGAATCCATGACGCGGAAAACTCAAGAAAATGTTCTTAATAATATATATATATCAATCCGAATACAGGCCCTTCACTGCAATCATAGCATTTTCATGCTATGCTTGCAGCCTTGCTAGGGAATTGTAGGTGTGGTAACTTACCGTTGCTTTCCACACCGGTGAAGGATGACATGATGATATGTGATAATGATGGCCATATGATTTCGGGGATCATTTGGGCCTTAAAGTTTTCCTGACATTTGTTTTACAGGTGAGGAAAAACCCCTATAAAAACCTCACCCAGAAAAACTGCCCCGACCGGGGATCGAACCCGGGCCCGCAGCGTGACAAGGCAGCACGGTACCTCGAGACCACAGCGGTGGACTACCGGTATATATATATATATATATATATCATATTTATGGTAGGCCGTCGGCCTGTTCCGCTCTCAGAACATCTTCCCATCGTCTTCTAGGACATCCCACATCTATATAGCCTTGAAGTTGGTACAACAATGCTTGTTTTGTTAGCCTAGAAGAGTCCATTCTTAAAATATGTTCATGCCTTTCTAGTTAATAGTTTTGTATTTTTTCATTAAAATTAAATATTTTGAGTTCTTGCCTAATTGTTTCACTATGAATGTGGTCTCTTAGAGTATATCATGCAACGTATCTGAGGAACCTCATCTCTGATGTTTCTAGTAATCTTCTGTCTGATCTATTCATGGCCCAATTCTCTGATCCATATGTCACAATGGGAACTGCCATTACCTTATAACAGTTTAGCTGTGTTTCTTTTGTTGTTTTTGTTTGTAGTGTTCTTTTAATAGTCCCACACATACTTTGAAATTTATAATGTGGATGTGGAGCCGAAACTGAACACTTTATATTAGATGAAGAAAAGGGGTATATTAGAGGATGTGAAGAATTAGAGTATCTGGAAGTAAAATTAGATAAGGAGGAAAAACAAGAAAGAGATATTAAGAACAGAATAAATAATGGTAGAGCAATAACAGCAATGATGAATGGAGTCTTATGGAACAGACATATAACCAGGAAAAATAAGTTACAAATATATAATTCAATAATGAGAAGTACTGTCGCATATGGAGCTGAAGTTTGGAAATTCAACAAAAACTTAGAACAAAAACTTAAGTCGATGGAAATGGATTTCTTGAGGAGAGCAGCAAGATGTTCAAAATTTGACAAAATAAGAAATACTGTCATAAGAGAAAAATTCATATTGGTTATTCAATAGTGGATTATATACAGTATAAGCAATTAAATTGGTATGGGCCACGTACGACGAATGCAAGAAGAAATATTACCCAGGAAAACATTGGAATGGTGTCCACCTGGAAGAAGGAGGAGAGAAAGATCTCGAAACTCGTGGATGCAGGAAATAAGAACTGGAATGAGAGCAAGGGGACTGGAGGACATGGATTGGATGGAGAGAGACGAATGGAGAAGAAAAATAAAATTTTAGGCACAGAAAGATGTGTAAACATTAAAATTCTATATATATGTATATATATATATATATATATATATGTTTGTGTGTGTGTGTGTGTGTGTGTGTATACATTTATAAATTTATTTTATTTTACATTAAACGATTGACTATTATTGTAGTGAAAATATTTTATATTATTTAACCACTTTTACTAAACATTATTTATAGAATATTTTTATCAAAGTTATAAAATATAATAAACTATATATATTTTTACTAAATTGGCAAAATATGATAGAATTGGTACTGTGATAAGTCAAGATGTAAGTATAAAAAAGGGAAATGATACGAAGTATATTACCTTAATGTGGTTGACAAAAGACTCATATTAGTTTATTCTCATTTTCATTATTCCATGCTTCCTTACACCTATATCCAATTGTTGAGCAAAATCAATGCAAGTTTCTTAGAAAATAACCATCATTACCTTTAATTACTTCATTCACTTTTACCTTATGTTAATTTGACCACCTGACATCAATTGCCTAGGAGTTTACTGGAAGATATTATCCTACTTCTCTACGTCATTATAATCCGCGAAGGACCCAAGCTTCTCTCATAATCACACCATGTTTCCTTCAACGCCATGTTTCGAAAGGATGCATAACTATGGGCCGTATTATTTTCTGTGTACGTCCAGCTTACAGTTTATTCTACACTTTGTAGTAAGATAAGGGGTGAAGGTATTGACATAGCGTCATTAGAAGATTTTGTGGAAAATGTTATAGATCTTCTCCAATCCTATCAAGTAGACACTGGATGTAATTATGCCAAAACTTTTGTGGTGTGTGTGTGCGTTCGTTAACGCTCTACCGGCCGAAATTTTTTATTAATCGAAACGAAATTCTGCATATAGCAATTAATTAAATAACGTGAGGTTATGTTCGTCAACCAGGAAAATTGGAATATTAGTTGTAAGAGTTCACCTGGAACGAAAATTTAATAATTGTTCTAGTGGTATCAATTGTAAATGTTTAACAAATAAACTTAGTGTATATTACTGAAATAAAAGAGGAAGGTATTCTCAAGAAATCAGCGAATCCCGATTTAGAACAGGTTATATACCTGAAATTAAAAATATATCATAGCAACCGTCATATTTCGTTCGTCGAAATGTATATCATACAATTTAATTACCCTTAAATTCGCAATGTATGATATAAGATACAATGGTTTGATTAGTAGAATATTTTATTAATATTATAATGTAAAAATAAATTGATACACATTATTTAAATTGGTGTCAAAATTTGCAAAAATATGCTAATATGTAATAACTTAGGCTATGTATGATTCGTTTGCACTGCAGTCCAACAATTATTAATAAGCTGGCATGATTATATTTGAAAAGAAAAATATACGCTCTCCCAAGTGAGCTACCTAGGCCTCCAATCTAAACGCGTATTTTTCTCTTCTACATAGTTAATTCCCTAACCCCAAATGCTACGAGCCGCTGCTACGATTTTTGCAAATGGCGGCTCCTTTGTTAAGAAGACTTTTTATTGGGAATTTAAACATTACTTATAAAGCAAGTAGTGCTTCTTTCAATGTTGGTATTATTCGTTTTTAAACAACTAAATGATGGACAAATTATATTTGAAAAGAACGGCTCGTAGCATTTGGGGTTAGGGAATTAACTATGTATAAGAGAAAAATACGCGTTTAGATTGGAGGCCTAGGTAGCTCACTTGGATAGAGCATTGATATAGAGAGTCAAAGTCCAGGGTTTAAACCCTAGTCCAGGCGTATATTTTTCTTTACAAATATAATTTGTCCATCATTAAGATATAATATGAAGCTGGCATGAAAACTTCAGTTTTTTTTTTCCAATTTAAGAAAAGAAATATATATTCCGTAAACCAGCACAATGTTGCCATAAATTGGAGTTGCTGAGGAATTCACTTAGTTTACGAGGTTCCTGCGTGAAGGACCTTTGATTTTATTACATCATTGCCAAAGACTGCTTCCGTGTTGTTTAATTCTTAATCAGATGTAATAAAATAAAACTATCTGCCCCGGTCGACTAGTGTTTATGTTCCCTGACTCCAATTCCGAGGGTCGCAGGTTCAAACCCGGACGGGTCAATGGATTCTTTAAAATGAAAAAAACAAAAGACAAGTTCTGCGATATGAACGTTAAGCCGTGGGTCGTGAGTCTGAAGATATTCAGGATCGTAGAAGAACCATAATTCTGAATTAAGAGGTCCCTGTGCAAAATTTAGCTGACGTTTATCCATTTAATGATACCTTGCACCAGATGTCTCCTTGAGGCGAAAACAGACCCCGTACCACTCACTGGCATATATACGAAAATAAGTAACTAAATTAGCATGGTTAAGATACTCCCCTATAAGGGAAGGATGCACAGGTCTCAATGTGAGAATGGTGTATACTACTACTACTACTACTACTACTACTACTACTACTACTACTACTACTACTACTACTACTATTATTATTATTATTATTATAAAATGAAACTGGTATAAAATGAACATAAAAGTAACATCGATACAATTAAAATGCATGACGAAACACCGTTGAGGTCACAAAAGAAAATTTACAAAATAAAAATGGAATACCTGAGATCTCAGTCTTCCTCAACTTTAGATCGAAGGATGTAGAGTAGTACTTTCGAAGCATATGCTTCATTTTGATTTTCAAATTGGATATGGAGAATATGCTCCAAAAGTACTCCACATCCTACAACCAAAGTTGAGGAAGACTGAGGTCTCAGGTATTCTATTTTTATGCAGTAAATAAAAGTAACAGTATGTGTTCTGCTGCAGGTGAACATACTAGACGTTTTAAGAGGATTTGGTTGGGAAGAGTGGTAAAAATTTACTTTAAAGAAATCATATATCTGATCCTGAATAGGGAAAGGTCGTGTATTTTGGGCCACTTAACTTAAAATTCGAGTAACGCCTTCAATTCTATTTTGAAAATTATAAATTTTATAAATGATGAATAGCACACAGTACTGATTGCTTTTATGATAACTATGTCTTATAATAATTTCCAGAAATCGTTTAAAAATTATGTTAACATAAATAATGATTCAGTGTAATTTGGGCCGAGATCGTGTAACTTGAGCCGGGGAATCGTGTAATTTTGCCGATGTCTTATAGATAATACATGCAAATATAATTACTCATATTACTTTTTAAGTGATTTATTTTAAGAATATAAGTAAGAGAATACATTATAGCACTTTCACTCTTTTAGCGATTTATAAATCTATAGTACAGTCTGTCCTCATTTGTGTTTCTGAAAACAAGACAGTAAATATAAAAAACAATTATCGAATCACAAGAAGTAAATACACATAGATAAATAATGAACATATTTGATTTTTGATATAACTTCTTGGATTCACAAGGTCAGATCATCGAAGAAATGCATTTAAAAATTTGAAAGTCGAAAATATATTAAATTATATAACCAATAATAATAATAATTAATAATAATAAATGAATGATAATAATAATAATAATAATAATAATAATAATAATAATAATAATAATAATAATAATAATAATAATAATAATAATAATAATAATAATAGTAATATCAGTTGACCATAGTTGAACTGACTTATTGTCGAACCCAAAATTAACTGATTAATTAAAATAATCATAAGACATTATTAACGTTCACTAAACAATATAAACGTATTATAATACTAAATTTAATAATGTTAGAAATAGTAGAAATAATAAGTACTAAAATAATAAACATATTAGTAAAATAACGTTATGTCCGATCGGCCATGAACCTACGGATAAATAAAATAAAACTAGTTTAGTTATGTTAATTATTATAGTAGAAATAATTTGATTTAAATAATAATAATAATTATTATTATAATTATTACAATAATTATGATGATTATATTATTATTATTCTTATAAACATAGGCTAATAATTTTAGTTCTTAACAATATATATAACTAAAAAAACATTTAATGGTCTATCTCAGATCCAGATTAACAACTCTAGACGAGGCCCAAATTACACACTGTCATGAGGCCCAAATTACACACCATGTATCACCTAATTAAAAAGAATATGTATCGTAAAAATATAGTAAATACGATTTTGAAATATTAATAGAACGTACCTTGAAATATTTGCATTAGTTTAACTAAAAATACACACACTTGACTTAACCACTAGCTTCCGAAAACTGTTTCACTATGAACTGAAGCCTTTTAGTGAAAATGGATAATATAATATTTTCTTCGTTGCCTCGAAACCTTGAGGGATACAAAAAAAAACAAGTTTCAGGGGCTGCAGTATTGCTAATAGCCTTGCGAATCCCGTTACAATCAGGGGGTAAACAAACTTGGAAAAATAAAAATTTTAAAAATGACCAAATTACACGTCGGCCCAAATTACACGGATGTACTCTACCTGATATTAAAATGTTTGTGGCGACTAAAGATTTATTTAGCCCTAAAATGTACAATCATTTTTTCCGTTACGCCTATCTTGAATTATTCCAGTCTAAATTTAGTTCTGAATAATACTGAAGTTTGTCTATCGCATGCTTATGTTCACTTAACAGCAATCTTCCCGTCTTATGTAATAAATAAGGAAGCGAAATATTAACTAAAATGAATCGTTATGAATGTTACAGGGAAAGAACCAGGTAAGACAATTTGTTAACGAAATGGAGTTTTAGGTGTCATTATATAATCCGTGGAAAGCACTAACACCTCAGGAGTATGAACGAGTAAAATATGTACTTTAGTTATGGGATTATTTACATCCCAAAGTGTGGTATACAGGTAAGAAAATATAGATGTTGTACAACTGAAAATACGATTTCTTGGTTTCAAAAAACAAGTAGCCTACCTGGTTCTATCCTGTACCATTCATACATAAACATGTTTCTAGTAGTTACCTTCAAGATTTTGAACGCAGGATATGATTAAATTTTAACTAGGAAAATTTGAATTTTTTTTTCTTACATTTAAATTATTGATGAAAATAAATTTTAAGGCCTAATTTAGTCTGAATCATTAATATGAATAATCAGTTCTTAAAATGTTATATCCCTATCACGAATAGTTCTTGAGAAAAGTATACTAACACGGATATTTTCAGGAATTATTAATAAATTAATTAATTCTGAACAATTAAGATAATATATGATCAGCCTCATGGGCTAGTGGTAATTGATTCTAACTACAATTAATGAGGTTACAGATTCGATTCCCTGTAAGAGCATAATAATAATAATAATAATAATAATAATAATAATAATAATAATAGTTTTATTTTACCTGACAGAGTTAGGGCCTTAAGGCCTTTTCTGCCACTCAACCAGGTTTTAAAAAAGTACAAAAAATTGTCTTACATTTAAATTATAATACACAAGCGATTACATGTTATAAATACAATTAATATTTATAATATATTTTGATTTACTCTAGATTTAACGAATTAAATATAATATGTAAGATATACCCGTAGCGTAGTGGTTAAGGCACTGCGCTACAAGCCGGAAGGTCGAGGGTTCAAGTCCCGGTGGGGTCAGGATTTTTAAACTGACCCAAACTTTCTGGCGGCACTATAGCCCTGGGGTCGACTCAGCCTCTAACGGAAATGAGTACCAGACGCTTGTTCTGGGGTAAAGGCGGCCGTCACGCAGGGCTGACAACCCGGCTGACATCAAGTGCCGATTGTCCAGAAATAGTGGTAGCCTTAACCTCCCACTACCCCAAGGGCCTCCTGAGGCCTGTAGTGGGAATACTTTACTTATGTATTAAGATATATGAAAAAACGAGAAGAAACTATTAATGACACAGTATAAGTTTAATTAAATAGAGAAAAATTAATTATTAATCAACAAGTAACTACATAAGCCTGACTTAAAAGTGAGAATTTTTATTTAAAGGGTGTGGTTGCCCATGGTCTGGAATGGGGATTACGTTTAGGCAAGGGCTCTTCTCACGGTTCATTATCGTTTATCACCCATCATATCATCGGGGGACGTAACTCTGCCTTCCAGGGCTCCAACTTACGAAATGTATTACAATTGCACCAATACCAGAGGAGAAAGCCAGAAATGTCATAAAAGACAACCTGGTGGCATTGGACAAAAACAAAATAGGATACAATGTAAAAATCATATAAAACATTATAATAATGTGAGGTGATTAGAATATTTTAAATAGAATTATTTGTTTACATTTTTTTAATATCATCACAGCTTTCTTCCGTTAATCGTATTCCCTACTATAATTTAAAATGTTGTTCATATAGAAAGTATTTTGTTAACATACTTTAACATAATATTGTTAAACTTCAAAATTCTATTCTGGAATCATTTCGCTCTGAATTTTCAGAAAATCATAAAACACAATATTTTTCAGTTGGGATGATAGGGACACGACTACCTTGATCTGAGAGTTTAAATGGGTTGCCTCGGGACTCTGCCCTGTTGAGAGTAAAAGAATTGACGTGCAAAACAAGATTGCTAGCTGGAGAATAAAAGCGAAGACGGGTTGCTTGGCAACGTCACACATGCGAATATCGTAGCCTGCAGAGGTTATTTTATCCTAAGAATCAAAGATTGTATGTCGTGCTGTGAATATCAATTTCTGCAAGTAAGATAATCTCTGATATGAGGATCCTGTTCAAATCAAATGACAATAAATTCAACCAATATTTGAAAGGTTCACAGCCATAATAATCCAACTGTCGCTTTCCTAACGGGTAAACAAGAATTACAGTCATTCACGTTACAAGCATTGAATGTTAATAGAAACAGTATTAATAGTAGCAGTAAAAGTAGTAGAAATAGCAATAGAGGTAGTAATAGAGTAGGAGTAGTTGTAGCAGTATATAAATATTAGTAGCAGTAGTAATATTAATAGTAGTGGCCGTAGAAATAGCAGTGGTAGTAGTATTGGTAGAAATAGCAACAGTAGTAATAAGAATAGTAGTAAAAGTAGTAGTAGAAATAGCTATAGAAGTACTAATAGATACGAAGTAGTTTTAGTATGTCAGTATTACTAGCTGTAGTAATAATAATATTAGTAATAATAATATTAGTAGTAAGAATAGCAGTAGAAGTAGTAGTGGTAGTAGTAGTAGTAGTAGAATAAATACCAGTATTAATAGTAGTATTAAAATTAGTAGTAGAAATAGCAATATTAGTAACATGAGTAGACGTAGTTGCACTAGTATATCAGTATTAGTAGCAGTAATAATTGTAGAAGTAAGTTAGTAGAAATAACAGTAGAAACAGTAAGTACTAGTAGAAATAGCAGCAGTAGTAATAGTAGCAATAACAGTAGTATTAGCAGTTGTGTTAATAATAGTAGCATTGATTGTAGTCGTATCAGTAGTAGCAGCAACAATAGCAGTTTAGTAACAGCAGCAGTAGTAGTAGCAGCAGGAGCTGTTTTACTAGCAACAGGAACAACCTCAGCAGTATTATTAATTTACTACTAGAAGTAATAGTACTTTTTGAAACGCCATTCTTTACACTCAATTTGTTATCCAAATATTTCATATCGGGGCGTCAAATATCTAGTAAATTTTGTTCTTTAGACCTTTTTTTTCTGACTTGAGGAACTCCCATTACATTGCGTAAATCTACGAAACGAGAGCCACAACTTAATAAGTTATGCTAAGAATTGTTATGCCTTTAAAAATCGATTAACCCCGTCCGGATTTGAAGTCACAATCTGGGAACCAGAGATGAGCATTGTAACACTAATCAACCAGGACAGCCAATAATGCAATTAAACAAGTGCTAGACTTTAAATACCTGCAATGAATAATATAATTTCAACTATTTATTTAAATTTAAAAATTAACAATGTGAACAAAATGAATGGAATGATTAGGAAACAGGGGGCAAATAATTGGCAAGGTACACCAACCATTCTTCCTAAGGAAGGAAAGTAAATCACTGGATCCCGTTCTTGCATTCATGCATCTAATACAACCTCAACCCTGAAATAAGAGTCACCTCAGCAAATACTGTCGGCCTTATCACGTCCAGATTTCAAATGCAGACCTCCCTGGGATGAAAATGTAATTAACAATGTTGTGTGTGGCACTAATTTTATATGGAAAATTATCTTATTGCCGACTTCAATGGAAAGGTAAACAATGTCACATATATAACAGTATGCCAACTACTACTTACTCAGTAAGTTAAGAAATATTACACACTTAATAGTGAATATTACAGTATTAATTTTAGTTAATTCCGAAGGATTATATCATTAGAAGTTTTTCTCATGAAAATATTTATTTGAATTGTTTCATAGATCTTCAACGATCCGATCTACTAATCACCGGAAATAACCATGACCAATATGTATTATACAAACATTTTTTCTAGTTTCCTCCTTCTCAACTCGTGTGCGACATAAGGCCGGGTCGAGGGATGAAATTCGATGAAGACCCTTAATTGAATATCCATGAATAATCTTGATTCCAACCTACCACGCCTGACGCACCGTCACCGGGAAAATGAAATTAAACAAAATGTGTGTGGAGAAAATGAAGGAATGAAATTTGTGACAGGTGGAACGGGAGAACCTTCGAGAAAAAACTATCCCGACTCCCTTTCGTCCACCAAGAAACAATATAGTGTGACCCAGACGCGAACTCGATAACCCATTGGAGAGACGCGAGCGACGAATTGCTTACGCCACGGAAGCACCGTAATATATATATATCTGCTGAAGTTTGGCAAATTCCTACCAAGGAAATGAAAATAATTTTAAGTACAGAAATGGATGTTTTAAGAAGGTCAATTGCAAAATCTAGAATGGATAGAATAAGAAATAAATAAGGGGAAATAAGGGTGTACAAGAGGAGCCGGACATCATAGACATTATAGAAGAGAAAGTTTACAGTGGTATGGCCATATCAAAATAATGCCAGAGCAAAGATGCCTAAAATTGTTATGGAATTGATCCCAATTGAAATGAGGAAGAGAGGAAGACCGAAGAAAACTTGGATAGAAGGGGTACAAGCAGCTATGAATATCAGAGGATTGGAAGAAGATCAATGGATGAACAGAGAGGAATGGCGTTTGGTTCCCGGAAAACGGCGGCAGCTGCCATGATACCGGATGATAATGATGTATATATATCTGTTATTATTTGGCGGTCACGAATTTTGTTCATATGAATAAAACTTGGCATATAAAAATACATTAATTAAAATCATAGTCAGTTTCGTTAACAAGCAGGAACTGGACCATTAGGTGAATGAGTTCACCTCGAACTAATATTTAAAATCCCTCTAGGCGTCGCAATTTTTGATGTATCACAACGAAACTTAGTACATACTATTAGAACAAATTATGTAGGTATTCTCCGAAAATCAGCGAAATTCGACCACTAGAAGTGGGAGTTACTTGAAATCTGAAATTAAAAATTCACTCTAGCAACTGCCATGTTTGCTTTGTCGTAAAGTGTAGAATTTAATTGAACCGTAAAATTTGTAATGTATTCTGTAAGATGTTTGTTTAATTTATTTAATATTTTAATAAAGTTATGAAAAATTAATCAGTATAGATTGTTTAAAATTGTGTCAAATTAAACAACAAAATATAAATAGGCAATAAGGTTATGCATGTTTTGTTTGCATCGGAGTTAGAGACTTTTAAACAAGCTGGCTTCAGAAATTCAGTTTTTTTTCAATGTAATAAAATAAATATGTATACAGTAAAAGCTCCTTAATCGCGGGTCCCATATTCGCGTTTTCATTATTCGCGGGTTACAAAATAGCGACACAGTTCCTGTATTCATAGGTATTTTCTTTTTATTCGCGGATCCAGTTGGTATATTAGAAGAATTAATATCCTTTATTAACGCATCGACAACTTTTTCTATTGCAGACACGGCCCAAAGCGGCTTTTATATAGAATGATTCAAATAAAATGGACAAATTGATATGAAAGTAAAACAAACCTCATTGTCACTATGGTTGTTAAAAGTCACCGCCATTTCACGTGCCACTATGTCCGTTGATACTTCGCCACGATCGGTGTGTTATTAGGCCTATATCCATATCAAATTATCATTCGTTGCAATAATTTTGATTGTGTAACATGTGACTGTTCTGCAGTTTTACCAATTTAAAATGTCAAGTAAAAGGAACATTATTACCTCATTAATTGATTTTATTTTGATAATTTTTATTTTATTTTCGAACCTTCGAACATATCTCCTATATACCCATACAAATTACCATTCATTATTCGCGGTTTCTGTATTCGCGACATATTTGCGGAACATATTTCCCGCGAATAAGGAGCTTTTACCGTATATTCCGTAAACCTGCAAAATGGGACCATAAATTGGACTTGGTGAAGAATTCGCTTAGTTTACAGAGTTCCTCCTAAATTTTTAAAATCAACTTCACTTAGATAATTGAGAGTTGTTTTCTATATACGAGGGAACACTTCAATACTTGCGCTAATTAACTGAAATATTAAATAGCATCATTAAATAAAAATAACAGTTATTTCCCTATCATTTACTATTTTTGAAGTTTTCATAGATATATATTTATTGCCAGAAACATACTACAATGTCTGATAATGTCCATTAGTATATAATATAATGTTGTATCTAAACGAGTCATTGATATAATATTCATGGATACTGTAAAACAGGATTCGAAGACAATATTGACATGATTGTTTTCTTAAAATCTGAAATATGAAGATTTTTCATACATCAAGATATTCACGGATACTACCTCATAAATATATAAGTATTACCAAATGTATACGTATTTAAGAATTTCAATTATACCTTAACAGTTCTTCTATAACAAATAGAAGAATGATAAAGATGATGATGATGGTGATTTGTTATAATATTTAGGAAAAATAATAATACAGGGGTTGTAATTTCGAATAAATGTAATTTGGTGCAGATGAATTTAGAATTGTAAATTGAAGTTTTGGGTATAGGATTCGGCATTAGGAACCTTTCAACAAGCTTAATGTATTTTAAATGGAGATTGTATTTAGGGTTGGAGTCTACTGCGTATAGGAAGTGGGCTAACAGATGCAAATTGCGTTAATTCTGACAATCAGTGGAAAACTTCATTAGCAAAACTAGCAACTTGTGCAAATAGATTTATAATGTTATATAATTTCGTTTGACACTGAGATGTTTAAGTTCTTGAGAAGTTTCCAACAATATTTACTCATTCACAACAAACTAGGCCTTCGGTATTTTTTAATTCATGGTTCGTCTTAGTAGAAATAATGTTTTTTAAAAAGGGAAATGTAATGAGACTTGGCATCTGGACCAAAATACTAATAAAATTTAGTCTATTAATCTTGTTCAAGAGTTCCATACTAACATGTTTAAAAAATTGGACTATGATGTATATAGGGATAGCATTGCAAATAAGAGACAACATATCTGTCTCTAATCTACTTTTTGCGGATGACGAAGTGACATTTGTACAGGTTAACGAAGATCCGGATTATATCTGAAGGAAACTATAAAAAGAGTATAGCAAATGGCGAATAAAATTCATTTAAATAAAACAGAATACATGACTGAGGGTAATGATGAAATTGAAATCGAAGGACAAAAATTAAGAAAGTTGGACACTTTAAATATCAGGGTTCAACATTACAGGAAGATGGTCATTGAAACTAGAAATAGGTAGATGTCTATGCCAAACAAGACGAGCTATATTACTTTGGAGTAGTAATATTTTGAATAAACTAAAGAAAATAAATTATAAAATAGTGGTGAGTGTGATGGTTTATGGGGCGGAAACTTGGCAATAAATATACAGCAGAAATGAAAAGTGAGAGGCACTGAAATGGAGGTCTATAGACCAACAGCGTGGAAGTCAATGAAAGATAGAATAAAGTAAAAACAAGGCAATTAATTAATATAGGAAAATGTTTAGTAGAAGTGATATATGAGAAAATATTAAATTGGTCAGGACATATAAATAGAATAGAAGATCTAAGGCTACCTGAGGAAGTGATGCGTTGGATACCCGACGAGAGAAATAGGAAAGTATGACCAAATATAAACTTGTTGAATTAAGCAAGAAGATCTATGGAACTGAGAGGACTGCAACATACACATGCATTGGATAGGGAATAATGGAGAAAGAAGGTTTGGTGGAGGAAAAATTGCAATATTTTAGAAAGTCTTAAATAAATAAGAAAAATATAAAATTGTTACTGTAAACTAAATAGATTACTTAAGTTTAGCTACGAGTAGATAATCTAGATTTAAAAAAATATATAATCAGGGAGAAAAAATTCAAAATTTTATATTAAACTTAATTAAATTAATACTATTATTCTTCCTCTTTCTTAGCTCCACAGTTGGACCTAGGAATATTTCGCAATCCTCTTCCATTCATAACCCTTAATGGCATTCTTCTTCCATGACCCTAATTTTAAGTTTTTCAGGATCAAACTCTAATTCCTGTAGCGCCAGTTTATCCTTGATCTAGATCTAATTTTACATCCTAGCATTAAACTTTCTGAGATGTTTTTTAACTATTCCAATTTCATTCGTTATATAAATATGTCCTAGCTAACCGAGTCTAAGCGATTTAATAAATGTTTCAATATGTTGTTCCTTACAAATTGTTCCATTTTTTAAAATTAATTCTTACCATATATCACTTTCATATACCGATACATAGATATTCATCTCAAATGTCCTCAATGGAATTTTATTTTAATATAGACTCCACATAAGAAGATATGTTTAGATGACGTAAGTCCCAGAGTAGCTGGGACAATTACTTCACAAATGTTTGACTGGGTTCTACAAGAAAGAAATAAGAAGTGTCGACATAAGAATCCACGAATACAAGAGATTACAAGATCCGTTGCAGAGAATAGATGGAAGAAAGCAATTGTGTTGATAGGAATAAATGGAGGGAAAAAATAGACCGGTATACTTCAGTTGCAGGAATATTTTTATATATTTCAACCCTGTTCATAACAGATGAGATCAAATTAACATTTTATTTATATTACGCAAGGGCAACTGACAACATTTTAGGGACATATTAAGAACTTTATTAAAAATACTGAAGTAAATGTTAATTTAATTTCATGTTTCTTGTTACTGTCTGAAAATCTGTCAAATAAGTACCAATATTATAAAGAAATTCACCAATAAACATACGTGTAATAGTAATTTATGTTACTAGATCTTAATAGAGTTATCATTCATGAGTGAAACAATTACCTCAATAATTTTTAGGAATGAATAGCATTTAACCCTCGTGTCACATGATACAATGTGTTGCATTTTTTCTAATAGTCATATTTTCGTGAAAATACTTTATACATTTACTATTTTTTTTAATATTAGATTAATTTTCTACTGGTTGAATCAGAGCTGATTGTCAATATTACGACGGTTGGTTATAATTGAAATGGTATTAATTGAAGCGAAATGTCAATTAAAAGTGAATCTTTTTACCAGATGAAATTCTTGATGTAGCCAAAGCGGCTATTGTCTATCGTATGTTAGTTCCGCAAAAAATCTGAATCTGTTTTATCAGAGGGAATACTAATTTGTTCTGTGAATGGTAAAAAAGTAAGAATGTGAAAGGCATTAATGAATAAATTATTTTCCCGTTCATTTCCGAAAAATTTTAAAAACTAAAAGGGCTCTGCTTTATGGTCTTACCAATCATGTCCGAGAAAACTATTTATGCGAAGAAAAATGCTGATATTGGACTATGAGCTATCTAGTAATTTATCTGAATATTGCAAATTAGTTTATACCCTAATGAATACATATTTAGCAGTGAATACAAATTTGTATTTAATCTTATATTTAAAGTCGTTGTTTTGGGTTACTATGAGCGATAAATATAAGGTCAATGAAAGTTACTAACTCTATGGATATTTTTTTAGGAAACCGTATTTAAGCTCATTCACAACCGACAGACAATGAGATACTTTTATCATATTTCCTACAAAGAATTCATACTTTATTTCTGAGCACTTATATTACTTCCACTCTTTACTCAATTCTCTAATATTCTACAACGGTAATTCCTTGGTGTTTTGCTTTTTTAAATTATTATATGTATCCATCTACGCTACAATCCCAGTAGTTTAAAGTAACAATGTACGAATAAGTAAAATTAGGGCCTACTTTAAAAATATTTAACATTATTACTATTATTATTATTATTATTATTATTAATATTATTATTATTATTATTATTATTATTATTATTATTATTATTATTATTATTAATTTTTATTTAGGAATATTCCACAATACAGTGTTTCTCCTTCAACCCAAAGTGATTTGTCGCCAGATGTTCCTGTCTAAAGAATCTTCTTTCCTCAAAATTTCTAGCTTCTACACTTCTCTTCACTCCATCTATCCATCATTCTCTAGGCCTGCCTCTTCCACTTCTTCCATTAGCTTTCCAATTAAGGTTCTTCTTTGGTATTCTCTCTTCTTCTATTCTTATGAGGTGTCCATACTATTTCAAACGTTTTTCTTCTATTTTTCCTAATAGGCCTATGTTTTTTTCTTCAACTTGAATAATTTCCCTTATTGTGCTGTTTCTGACCTTATCCCTTCTTTAAATTCTTGTCGATCGCCTCCAATAATCCTTTCTATTGCTAACAGCTTGTTGGCTTGCTTTCTACTTACTGTCCAGGTTTCGGACCAATATAATAAAATGCTTTGTAACAGAACTATGTGTGGGGTTGTTAGTCCCCCATCGGGCGCCTCACTAGGTGGTGGATAGGGGAATGGTTCACAGATATGGGCGGTATCGGGGAAATGTAATATCCGAGGCGAACCAAAACTAACAGCTGCTGCCTTGTAGTTCAGTGTTCATTCACCAAAGGCTAGAGAAAGACAACCTTGATTACAAATTACCTGGTCCTCCAAGTTGGGGGTTGTAGCAATGGGCCAGCTCCTCATTCTACTGAAAAATATACAATCTAAAAAATTGTACTTGTATTGTTTTCCCTTTACAGAGATTTAGGCGCTCTCCCCCTACAGGGAATAATTTGAACCATACTAATTTAGTTACACTTGTTTCCGTATAGATGTCATTGAGTGGTACGTGGTCAGCATTCCGCCTCATATTGACATCTAGGAAACCAAAGTAGTACTAGGATGGGAAAATTCGGTAAATTTCGCTTAGAGGCCTTTTCATTCAGGCTTAAGGATTTTTTACGAGCCTGAAAATCTTCAGACTCGGGACCCACGGCTTAAAGTCCCACCCGGAGGACTTGCTCCTTGGATTTTTCCTTCCTAAAAAATCCATCGACCCCGGCCGGGTTTGAACCCGCGAGCCTTGGGACCAGGCAAGGAGCATAACCTCTAGTCCACCGCTGCCGACAACAATAATAATAATAATAATAATAGTAATAATAATAATAATAATAATAATAGTAATAATAATAATAGTAATAATAATAATAATAATAATAATAATACTCATAATAATAATAATTCATTTTCTCTATCGTACCTGGAGGTATATGGCCCAACGGACATGAGCTATTCACACCTCCTTATTATGAGCCAATGTTTACCAATAATCCCCTGTATATATATCCCAGTAATCATGGTTACATGCACTGAATTATCTCATTCTTGACCTCCCTACTGGATGTTTTCCCTGTGGTTTTTCTAAAAGGAGTTACCAAACTACTCTTAGATTCCCATTCGTGCCACATATCCTAACCATGCAGTATGAGTGACATTACTAGAGCTAGGAATTTTAGGTGCAAAATTTTGGTGAAAATGGTGCAAAAAAATTTGCATTACTTTAGCAGAAAAAGATGGAAAAGAAGGTGCAATTTTTTTTAAATAGAAGGTACAAATTTCCCATGTGAATGGTCATTAAAAGAAGTACCAAAACCAAATTACTCGTACATCAGGTAATTCACGACACAAAATTCAGTCATGTTGTCATATAATAAAACGTCAGAGTAAGACAAGTCCCACAACATTATGTTATTGATATCACATGCCCATAAAACTGTTAAAGCAGATATTATTCAACAAGTCAAATGTTTAGAACATATCTAAAAAAATTCAATATCTCAACTGTATCAGTCGTTTCATATAATGTAAAATATACTGGTTTTCACCTTCTACTTGACTGATCTGTTTTAATTTTTCTTCATACAGAGGTTGAAAGTATGATTTTCATCTGGGACAGACTTCCCAATATATTTCTCCAAATATGATTTCATAATAGGGTTGTTAAATTTGGAAAGAGGAATACCACATGCCACAAATATCTTTGCTGTATCATACAAAATATATTTCATTTGTTAAACTTAAAGAAGACAGTGCCTCGCCAATAAACTGTTGTCACAATACACATATACTGCTTTGTAGTTCCTTATTTTTCGTGTTTTGCACTACCTATATGCTACGTAATACGATTATGTTGGTGTTTTCATCAATTGTTATTGAAATATCACAAAGAATGCACCTCATAACAGATCTGTCACTCTGAATTCCATCTGCACTAAACTGTTTTACGAAATCATGTAGTTTGTAGGAGTTCACATTCGGTTTTGGTGTACTGTATACTGGCCACTCAGGAAAATTGCAGACCGCACAATTCAAATATTATTTTGAACTCAAACATTTTTTGTTTATGCACTCAACAATCTCCCTTGCTTAAATAACAGCTTTCGCATAACTGTGGTGAAAGAAGTTGGGAACTAATTTAAAAGTAACAGCCTAACGGGACTGCACTAAAGTGAAGTAATGTGATGAAGACTGATACCACACATCGTTACCAACCCTTGAAAGCGTATTTAAAGAAATGTAAAAAATACATATACACATTATTTTGGTAATACAATGCAGCTAAGAGACAAAAAAGGTTTAAAAAAGTGCAAAATATGCTTGTATTGATAAAAAGGGTGCAAAAAAGTGCTAGCATTGCAAAAAGGTGCACAAAGGTGCAACTAATACACATTTAGGGGCATTTATTTAATGTTTTCTTTGCAAGACAAGATAATTTGAGCATTGTAGTAACAAAATAAAATTAAGGTGCAGCACCTAAAATTCCTAGCTCCAGATATTACAGTTCTTATTACATCTGGTTTCCTATAAGGATTGTGTAACTCACTTATGTAGTCTTCTTTATTCACCTGTCTGTATTATTATTATTATTATTATTATTATTATTATTATTATTATTATTATTATTAATATTAATATCATCATCATCATCAAATCAGAGGAATTGAAAAATAATATTATTTTCCTAATCCACTTGTTAGATCCCAATATCTGATATAACCATACATACAGGATTTAAAGCTGAAGTTCTTATTAAATGGCATTTGTCCATCACGTTTTCATCATAGAGTGACACATGGGACTGTACTTGATGCCGATTTGATGAAAATGATGCGGAAGGCAGTCATGTCTGACAACCAGTCTGATTTGAGCAACTATTATACTTCTTGGAGCTTCTGGGATGTTTCTGATAGTTTCCATCCAGTTCTTACATGAGAGATATTGTTGACGTGTAGCTTTAATAGATTTCTTATTATATGTTTACATGCTCATGAAAACTAAGTTGACAAATTTTGAGCTAAGGACATTTTTATAATCGCATATACAGATTAATAATAATAAATATGATTAAGGCTTGGCTACATAACATTTAAAGGTCCAAAAGTAACCGCAACTTTGATTTATTTAATAACTCAATTTTACAGTACCGGTAGAGCCTTTTGAAAATTGTCTTCTACAAATGTACATAGTTAGTAATCATCTGGGACGTTATGCTAATGAAGTATTGTTTAGCATTATATTATTCATTTTCTTCACTATTCTATATAGGTTGATTCTGTAGGAGTGTGGAAAAATTAAACAACATGGGATATGCTCCATTGAACAATTTGATATGTGGAACCTAAGGTCCGAGAAGCCAGCTTAAGGAGATATTGGAGTACACTTTCCTTCCGCATTAGTCTAGTCTTTTTCATCATCATCATCATAGTACATTCACGAATTTAGGCCATTTGTTGACCTGTTTCGGCCTCAAGAGAAACACCATCCAGAAGTCTTTTGAGTGGACGTCCTGGTCTTCTTCTTCCTGCAGGTTGATATCTTAACATTAGTTTGGGTATTCTGTGATCTTCCATTCGATGAACATGTTGTATCCATCTTGACTTATAATCAGAAATTTTGTTTTCTAAAGATTCCATGTGTAATTCTTCTAAGATGTCTTCTTTTTTTTGTGATCTAGTAGTGTGTATCCTGCAGTCCTCCGAAGATATCTCATTTCAGCAGATCTAAGTCTCTGTATATCCTTCTGTTTCAACGTCCATACTTCGCTACCATACAAAAGAGTTGGAAGAGCCAGTGTTTTATACACTTTCAGTCTTGAATGCTTTTGGACTAACTGTGGCTTGAAGATAGAATTTATTAACCCTAAAATTCTTAAAAATTTAGATATTTTTGCATTTACATCCTTTTCTTCTTCATATGAGATATTGCATCCTAGATATGTAAAATTATTCACCTGCTCCAAAATTTTATTGTCCAGTACAATTTTACTTCTGACAGGATCTACACCTTGAAATGCCATAATTTTTGTTTTTTCTGTAGATATCTTTAATCCATATTCTTCTGTAATTTTGTTAAGTTCATACAGACCTTTCTGTAGATTATCTTCGGAATTTGCTATTCATTTCATTATTTATCAGTTCATTGCAAGTACCATCATCGACACAATTAACGTACCATTTTGTATCACATTCAACAGTTTCTCAATCTCCATGCATGACATTAGCTACAAAATTCTACAGCACCCTGGTGTATTTTGAATCACAACACAGGCAGCTACAATCTTGGTAACTAATTCCTTGTCCGTTTTCACTGTAATCTCAAACCCAAGTGATTTTAGATATACCCATAGGAAATAATAATCGAGCGTCAGATCAAGTCCTGCATCATGACTTCCTATTCATCAGGCACTTCCTTGCAGGAACTGAAGGGTATAGTACATGTAAATAAACGGCACATTACATGTAAACTTGTACATACGTTAGTTGTAAATCAGCTGGAAAACAGTAATGCTAGACAATGTGATAGACAAGTTTACTTCCGTATATCCATAGGCTGGCTTCTCGGATCCCAGGATCCCAACATCAAATTATTCAGGGGAGCACCCCTAATCCTGTTTAATTTTTCCTCTCTCTTACAGAATCACCCTGTATAAATTACTTAACTCATGGGCACTATCGAGCCTGGAGGTTTACGACTGCTCGGACATATGTTCTTCATACATCCTTTTCCTAGTAAATGCTTTCCAATTATTCCCTGTATAATTCATTTCCCTGAAATCACAGTTAATGCTATTCTCCCACATCAACGTCTACAAATATAACAACTATTTGGAAAAGAAAAAATGCTCACTATAGGTTTTACCACAGTTGTACTTGTTTCCTAACTCAGACATTCTTGTTACCGACTTTGCTGCAAGAACTAATGAATATTATAAATCTTGCTTAACATTCCAGGCAGGGATTGAATATTGAAGAGAGAACCTCAGATAATAGCATCTGTTTATTTTGTCTGAACTTACTTAGCAGATTCACATCAATTGGAGCGAGGCACAGTTAAGTATGTTACGCACCAACAAATGGCATATTTTCTCCTCTTGTGAAAGGTCCCAGTTAATCCAGGACTTATATATATATGGCAATTTAAAGTCTAGGTATAACACAAAGTAAAATGTTATAATATAGGCTATACCTGGTGCCGTCTTCCTCAACTATGTTATTATTTGTTTTTATTTGTTTTATTTTTAAGAACTGTAGGTTTTTGTTAGCCGACATCCATCATCAGCTAAAGAAATATAATGTTACTAACTATTTTTGTTGTTGTTATGCGATATTTTTGACATTAGTGGCCATCTATCGTCGTCGGTGTAACTCATGATGGAAAGACAGCTTATGAAAGGTCTACAGTTCTTAAAATTAAAAAAAAACAGAGTTGAGTACGACGGCATTGTCTGGTATATATTTCAACATTTCACTTTATGGTTATATACCTCAGCAATATGAATTTTATCAGTATTGACTGAATATAAGAAATTCATAAAGCACGAAAAAACGACATTTTCTATCTTCATCTTGTTTATTATAATTATAATAATAATAATAATAATAATAATAATAATAATAATAATAATAATAATAATCATCATCATTATTATTACGGAAACCAAAAGCCCCAATTGGTTCCTTTTGATATGCATAGATCACACACACACACACACATACATATATGTACGTTATAGAAAAATACATTGGTTTATTATAGGTCTGTGGGTCTGAAGGAATATATAAACATAATGAAGTACCGTAGATCAGGCAGTAAGAGTGAATTGTAGATGCATGATTCCATTACGTGGTCCGAGGAACGGTAAGAGCTTCAAGTTACCACAAAATACTCGTCCAGTAGTCGACCAAAGTCAAGTCGACCAGACGTGTGACTTAACCAAGATCGATTGTCCCCCAAGGGGGTAAATGCATTGGGGGGGGGTTGAAATGGAATGGAGAGAAGTTTCATCTCAAGACAATCCCTGTACCAGACGTTGTGACCAACAAATGTAAACATACATCCCGCTTTCATGAAAATTATATTACCTCACGCCTACATCTCCTCTTCTCTAGTCGCCATCAGCGTGAAATAATCCAATATAAACAGCCATCGCATTTAATATTAAAGCCTGGTTTTCTCAATACCGTTTTCTCCTCTTCACTCTGTCAAATATCTAGTAAAATAACCTCTTATACCCTCATTCGATAAAAAATATATTTCATTTATTGATTTCCTTAAAACTTAAAGTTGTCATTACAGACAATATTTAACAATTATGAGAAAAAAATCCGAATACTACAAGCGGCTGAGTGTACTGTTAAGACCGGTAGCGGCCTAAAGTATTTTTTTAACGTAAATTGAATGTTGATATCCAAGAAGAAATGAATATCACACCCACAACAGAAACTTTATCTACCTCTTCTTCTTCGCTTCACAGGGAGGCAAATCGCGTGTTCCGCCTCACAGTTGTTCTGTCCATCTATTCACTGGCCTTCCTACATTCCTTGAACCTCTTGGTTTGTAGTTGAATGCTGCTCTTGGTAATCTTGATACATTCATTCTTTCCACATGTGTAAACCATTGCTCTCTATATTCCCTGATTTTCTCAATGGACATATGTTTAACTTTAATCTTTACAGAGATAACTGGTATAGGCACATATCACGGATGGCCAGTAAAAAGCTACCTCAAAAAAAGGTTACCTACATACCTAACGGGGAAGAGAGATCTTGGAAGCCGAAGAAACTAAGGGGTTACCAGCTCACCTGAGGCGAAAGAGGCCAGAAGACGTAATCCTGGATAGTACTTGACGGTTGCCTACAAATCCAACAGGAGGACAGATCTTGGAAGCCGAAGAAACTACGGGGTGAATAATAAATATGGCTATACGTTTGTTCGCGTTGTGTAATGAAAATGTTACCATTACAGGAAATATTAAATTACCGTTGGAAAGACAATTATTCAAATTACAAGAATGGAATAAAACAAAACAGTGTAGAACTTACGTCATTAATCAAAATGGCGTTCAATATGCAACAGCAAATTACAATTGCTGCATGGGCAATAACGTATGCTAATGATCGTGAGGCCGCAAGACAGGCAAGACGTGAGTTTAATGTAGCATTGCAGCCGTCGACTGTGGGGAAGTGGAGAAAACGACTGCTGGAAACGGGAAGGATGCAGAAAATCAAACCTCCTGGAAGGCCTCGCATTAGCACGAATGCAGCAACGAAGAGAATTGTGGAGACGTTCGACGCTAGCCCACAAAAATCAACCCGCCAAGCTGCACGTGAGCAGTGATTTGTTTTGTTCTATTGTTGTAATTTGAAGGATTCCCTTTCCAATGATAACATCGCATTTCCTTTAATAATAATATTTTCGTCACAAAATGCGATCAAACGTACAGCCATATTTCTGAGTCGCTCTGTATAGAGTTACCAGTTCACCTGAGGCGAAACAGGCCAGAAGACGTAATCCTGATAGTACTTGACGATAAAAACAACAACGAAGAAAGGCATATAATAAACATAATTTTACCTCACTGGCACTATCGAAACTATAGATTGATAGCCACGTAGATATGATTTCTCATACATCCCTATATGATCTTCTGTGTAATTTATATTCTTCATATCATGATAAATGTTAATCTTCCATCTCATTAATAGCCTACCTACTGAGCGTTTTCCCCCTGGTGTTTACAAGGAGTTCTACTGTTCCGTGTGTCCTACCCACAGCGGTGAACAAAACTTAACTATTCTTATTACATCTGGTTTCTCATAAAGATCTTGTATCTCACTTTTACGTACTTCTCCATTCACCTGTCTGTTCGTTCCTCTTTGGTCCAACATTTTTTCCTAAGAACTTTATTCTCAAATATTCGTTATTTCCGTCCTCTCTTGAAGTAAAAGTTCATGCATCGCATCCATTTAATATAACTGGGGATTGACAATTTTATATATTTAGTTTAACATTTTTTTAGAAAATGTAGGGATATGAAGAAACCCTGTTATGCGTAACAGGTTTGAGTCTATGTTTAATTTCTTTCTGCATATCATTCATATTTCGTATTGTTCCTAGGCATTTCAATTCAGCCATTTCTTCAAAATCCCCACTTGTCATTAAATATCCATTTCCATTATAGACCTAAAATGAATTTCTATGAGTGACAGTATATTTAGTTTCATTGGTGTTTAGTTACAGTCCCAATTTCTCAGCGTTTCTCCTTATGTGTCCGTGTTGGCCACTATTATCACCTCACTATCCCCTGACCATACTACATTTACAGCCTATACCAACAGCTTATCAATACCGTCGAGTTGTACACCTTCGTCATTCTCTACATATTTGCTGACACGCTCTAGAACATAACTGAATAGTAGAGGAGATAGTGCATCTCCTTGCTTTTAACCCATTGTGAATTTCAAAAGTATCTGAAAACTGTGCCTATACACACCCTATTTTTTTGTGTCATTTAGAAAAAAACAGACTAGAGTGTGCGTAGGCAAAGAAATATAACATAGTAGGAAAATTAAAACGTTATAAGTAAATGAAGTGAGAAATGCATAAAAATATAGCTATAATTTATCATGATTAAATCATCTATCTTTGCCAATGAATACTGGTAATACCTATATATCAATATGAACTCCCTGAGTGAGAATTCAGAACTGGTGTTTTGGAAGACCAGCTATAATCCTGAACTATTAGAGCAATTTAGTTGTATTTCCTCTGTCCATATATATATATATATATATATACATACATACATGAACTCACTGACTATGTTGAACTCGGAATTTCACGTCCATACTGAGGCATGTTGTCCATACATTCCTATCCACATTTACAATTCTATCTATGTATAATTCAACTTCCTCGAATTATAATTCTCATCCTCCCACTTAATTCTTGACCGATCTATTGAGCCGTTAGTTTTTTAAGTTGTATTTACTATTAGTTTACTTATTATAGTTTTCGAATAATTTCATTGCAGTTATAGAAGATTGTAGTAATCATAAAAAAGTTGAAGTAATTGAGCCAAATATATTGTTTAAAAGACTACATTACCTTATAGATAACACGATTATTTTAATTGAGTGTTCATATCGACAATAATACATGGGAGAGAAGAAAGAAGAATTAAGCGCAAACGATTTTCTGATGATATGGTTTTGCTAGCAGAAGATGCATTGACACCGAGGAATATGCTGATGGAGCTAAATGACAAGTACGACGAAGGCAATGATTATAGGAAGGAAATCAAGGAAGATAAACACGATGATTAAAGATGAGGTATTGGGCAAGTGGAGAGGTTCAAATACTTGGGTTGTACTGTCAGTAGTAAAATAACTGTGGTCAATTAGTTAAGCAAAGAATAACAATGGCAAACGAAACTTTTAATAACAAGAAAAGCATTTTCTGCTGACCTTTGGCAAAATAATTACGGAAGAGGCTAGTGAAGTACTTTAAGTGGAGTGTAGCATTGTATGGTACAGAGGCTTGGACATTACGACGGAATGAGGAAAAAAAGACTGGAAGCTTTTGAGATGTGGATATGGAGAAGGATGGAACGTATAAAATGGACAGACAAAATAAAACAAAATATGTGCTAGACAGAGTGGGTGAAGGAAGAACAATGCTGGAACTGATAAAGAAGAATAAAATAATTTGGATTGACCACTGGCTGAGAAGGAAATGTCTGGTGACGGATGCCCTAGAAGGAATGGTTAACGGAAAGAAAGATGCGGAAAAGACATCAGATGGGAGACAATATTAAAATAAATGGTTTGTATGCGGATAGAAAAAGGAAAGCTGAGTTAAGGAAAGAGTGGCGAATGCTGAGTTTGCAGTGAAAGACCTGCTCTTGGGCAGAACACTATGTATTTATGTTTTTCGATATTAAAGATTACGTCTCGATGTTGGATGATGAATATTTTTAGCCATAAAAAGCTTAGATAATAGGTCTATTCGACCTTTAAATTGTTAGACGATCTTAGTAGGTTTTCCTAGAGTAAATTTTCATGCTGCTATTTCATTCCCTATTCGTGTTACAGGTTTTCCCATCGCATATATAAAGGGTCCAAAATATCCATTAAAATGATACTTTCCTAAAGAAACATTTTCAACTTAGTCAGCATTCATATTCCCTAAACAGTGGATGTCCTTAGGATATGTTAAATCTGTTACAACTTAAATACAAATTCAAATGTTTATAATTATTTATCAAGACTTTGCTATAATATTTATTAAAAAAAACAAATATTGGTCTAGCAAGGAATTCTGACGAATGTCCTTCATCGTCAATCCAGTGAGAGGGCTGCTGAATAATGTAAATTCCCGGCCGTACACTTTTTTACAATACTGATTGTGTCAGTGTACAAATTGTAGTAAGTAAATCGAAAAGATTAAAATAGTGGCTTGGTAGTAAAATTGTCACTTCCAGAATGAAATATTTTGAAATTATTTGCTGAAAAATATTTTATATAATTGGATTGTGCACAAATGTGCAAAGGTGATCACATAGCTAACAATCACTAACACTTTAACTTTGTCTTGCGTAATCACAAATTGTTTTTGTTCTTTGTGTACAGGTTTCGATGTGATATCTTTCGCATTTCTGTTCACATACTTCGCATATGCATGACAAATATTTTAACAAACTGGTAGAACGTTATTAAAAACTTATCCAGTAAAGTAGAATATAATGAACGAAAGTTATGGGAGAAAGAAGAAATCAAGGAAAATGGAATTGAGAACATTGTAATATTAACGACAATGGTATGGAAATCAGGGATGAAGACGCTGATCATGAAATTGGCTAAATGCAACACGAAAAATTACATATCTGGTGTTGAGAAGTCCAGGGTTGTTAATGGTTTAAATTAAATACATTTCATGTTTATGTAAAACACTGACAGACCATCAGCATTTTAATCGATATAAAATATACGCCTATATATTATAGATAACATCCATCCATCCATCCATCCATAGTAACTCTGCCCGAGGGCAGGTCTTTCACTGCAATCATAGTATTTTCATGCTATGCTTTGCAGCTTTCCTAGGGAATTATAGGTATGGTAGCTTCCCTTGCTTCCCACTCCGGTGAAGGATAGTGATGATAATGATAAGGATGATGATGATGACCGGATGATTCTCGGGGACCGTTGGGCCCTAAGCTTCCAGACATTTGTCTTACAGGTGAGGAAAAACCCCGAAAAAACCTCACCCAGGAAGCTTGTCCCGACCGGGGATCGAACCCGGGCCCGCTGCGTGACAAGTTGTGGACATAGAGAACATATATGGTGAAAATACTTGGTCCATGAATAAACATATGCGTGTGCACTATTTAATCATTATTGTGGGATTTTAAAAATGTCATTTATACCATGATTATTAGCAGTGACTGTACTGTAACGTATTGGCTCTATCGAACCCATAGGTTTATGGCCGCGCAGAAAACATTTCTCCATACATCCCTATCCTCAGATAATGTTTCCAATAATGTCCTGCATTACCTATTTCCCTCAAATAATGGTTAATGTTATTCTCCCACCACATTCTTGCTCTTATATATGGATATTTTCTCTCTGGTTTTCCTACAAGAAACTACCATGCACCTCTTTCAATCTCCATTCGTAACAGATGTCTTGCCCATCGCAGTCTACGAGACTTGACTATTATTATTATATATGGTTTCCTATAAAGACCATGTCCCTCACTGTTATCTAGTCTTTTCCATTCATCTGTCTGTTCATCTTCCTTTGGTCCAAACATTTTCCTAAGAACTTCATCCTCAAATACTCGTAATCTCCTTTCCTCCATAAAGTAAGAGTCCATGTTTCGCATACTAGTAGGTGTATTGTGGTCCTAGTGACCAGACACTTATCTCATAAGTACAAAACTCGCATTATCCTCCCACTGCAATTTTCATTCGTCTAGAATAATTGTTATATATCCACGATATCACACAAAATAGTTTTGAAACTATCTTAATTCAACTTTTTAATAGTTCGCTTTCTTTAATCTTCCTTGATATGACATATACGATTCAGGGCAAGATATACTTTATATCTAACCCTCTTTATACTTTCAACGTGTTTTGTAATTGCCGCTTATTTTTTCACATGTTACTACACATTAGTACATAATGTATATAGTACTTGCTATTACTCGGCGTGCGCCGCTACGCCAATAAATGAAAATTAATGTGCTTTTATATTTACTTGAATAAGTAAAAGGAAAAATAATTATAAATTTACATTTTTTAGATACCCCGTGCTGATTACCCTGCATTGCTCAAGAATCTACTTATCCCGATCTTCATTGACATAAATGAGCTGAAATACGAAAATGAATGTGTTTTATGTTTAGTTCAGTAAGTGTAAGGAAACATTTATATTGTAATTATTTATAGATACCCCGTTCTGTTTACCCGGCGTTGTACGGGAATCTACTCATTCCGATCTTCTTGAAAGGCGAAAATTAATGTAGGCCTACTTCTTATGATTAGTTGAATAAGTAAAATGAATAATAAGACCTAGAAGACGTTGGGCTGATGCATTATGAAGTCGGAACGTGCAATTGCTTAATCCCTGGAGTAATGATGATGATGATGATGAATAATAATTATAAATGTTTATCGTAATTATAATGTTGAGTGATTCCGGGCTTTCTGACCGTGGTTTATTACTGGTGTTCTTACCAGATGTTTCTCCCTCAGCTGCGGAGGGCATCTTCAGTGGCGAGTAATTCTAGGTGTTGTTTCCTGGTCGGAGGCTCGACTGTCGAAAAAACAATACCTAAAAGTGCTCGCCACTGAAGACACACTCCGCAGCTGAGGGAGAAACGTCTGGTAGGAACACCAGTAATGAACCGACAGGCCACAGGAGCCCGGCATCACTCCGCAATTATGATTACCGGCCGTGAACGCCTGCATTCTCCTCTATGATTGAAATAAATAAATTTTAAGATTCCGCCGTGATAAGAATTCACAGTGTCTGTCCGAGAATTTACGTATCCCGATCTTCTTGGCTTAAATGAGCTAAAAGACAAAATTCGTTATTTGGAGTTATCCGTAAAAGAATACCCGCCATGTTTCTGCTTTCAGGAAAGGGAAAGGAACTCACGTACTATGTCATCTATGCTTCTTGGAGGCAATTCAATGAAAGACAAAAATGGTTATTGTGAGTTATCCGTAAGATATATACATATATATCTGACTTTTTGTAGAGCTTCTTGAAATATTCAATTCTGTGTACATTAATGTTGTGTATTTGTTATGGTTTAGGCAGCATTAGCTATTTAAGAGTCCAAAGAGCTACTTTTTTCAAGTTTTCCACTAAAATGGCGATTTTTAATGGTGTAGGAGTTTAGTATCACAACTCTATTATAGCCTACGTTCATCCCGGGAATCTCCTTAACATTTTGAAAAAAGTTCCATCACAATCGGATCAACGGTATGGCCGCGTATAAATTACGAACAAACAAACAAACATTCATTTTTGTATATTAGATGAATATCTATCCACGAGTATCTATATATCTATCTATCTTATAAGAGTAGTAATAATCTAACATGTGAACCATCTCAACAGTGATTACTAATTAGTAACGATGTTTCAATCCATAGAAAGATCAAGTCCTACATTTATTAACAATTTATTTAAGTCTCCCTACCCGGAACTGAAACGTCAGAGATTTTGTCATTATATTACCACTATTCTGTATCTATGGATTTTCTTTATAATGTAACTCAACTCTCTTGTAAATAAGTTTTATTGAACACACTGTTATAAACAATAATTATAAAAATTATTACAAAAGCAATATCTGATTTTTCCACACTGTGAAATTTAAAATAAATGTGTCTAGAAAATTAGAGCCCGGATGCATCTCCATCCAGGTATTCAGCAACATTAGCGATTTTGCGATGGCTCGATAAATCTTTAATTGAAAACGATTTAGTTCCCTCAGGTGTAAACTCGATCACTGGCGAAATCCTTAGGATTTCAAAGGTTAAAACAAAAAATTCGTGTTACTATTCAGTTCAAGATCTTCTGTATTATCGGCTTTTGTCCAAGGATACAAAGACTATAAATTATAATATTTGAAAATTTAATTATAATTATTTTGTTATTTTTGAAAGCAATAAACTTCAAGAAAATTTTCTAAATTTTGTACTTCATTTGTTGTAAGATGAAGCAGGTTAAATTAATTATCATGTATATGTGTACACAGGACGGAACAAAACTCTTGAAAATATTAACAGTTGTGTAGGAATGCTGTTTGTTTTGATGCAAGCAACATACTGTATGTTCTCCAGTGACATATACAGAGTAATGTGTTCATGTGTTTGATAAGCAGGATATCTTTGGACAGTGATAAGATAGGCCTAGATTCTGAGAGATTACAAAGAAATATAAAAATTAACAGCTGTTTTAAATTAATACAACGGTACTTAGAGAATTGAGGAATGCAAAGTGTACTGCATAGTACAATGTTTAACAGACAACTATGAGTTTTGTCCTTTGTTTTTTGCATTACTCATGTAATAAATTTTGTATTGTTGTTATTCATTTGATGCTTTTTGCAGTATCTACTAGGTGAATAATAATTATTTGGTTATTTTACTTTGATCTCTCAGAATCCAACCCGTCCAAAGAATATGCTACGTGTCTAACTCATTATTCTGTAATACGTATGAAGTTTTATACAAGATTAAACATGAAAATATGTACATATTGTGAAATAATATTAAGAAAAATAATGTGTAATTCCGATAGTAAAAGAATATTCTTAAAATTGTAACATTAAGCACTAACGATCTAACTAACTCACTGGCACTATCGAACCCGTAGGGTCATGGCCGCGCAGACATAAACTCTCCATCATCCCTATCCTGCGATAATTGTTCCATTCATTCCCTGTATAATCTACTTCCCTCAAATCATAGTTAATGTTATTCTCCCATCTCATTCTTGACTACTAACTGGGTGATTTCCCTCTGGTTCTTTAACCAGAAGCTTCAATACACGTCTTTCATTCCCCATTCGTCCCACATGTCCTGCCCACCGTATTTTGCGAGATTTAACTGTTCTTATTATACCTGGCTTCCTATAAAAACCATGCAGTTCATCGTTATGTAGTCTTCTCCATTCATTTGTTTATTCGTCTCTCTTTGGTCCAAAAATTTTCCTAAGAACCTTATTCTTAAATACTCGTAGTATCCTTTCCTCCTTTAAAGTGAAAGTCCATGTTTCGCATCCATATAGTATAACTGTTAGAATAATATTTATATATTTTTCAGTAATACTAAACAATTTAAAATTTAATTTTATATATATTTTACATATAGTACTATGTTTCATATTACTTCAAGGTTGAAGAAATGGAGGTAGGGCGACTAAAAATGTCATGATTATAATATTCCATTCATGAATAAAGTGGTTCGTCGTGATTTTAAAATAGCTCTCGCAATCAAGGAACCTACAATCAGGACTACTATATCTTCCTGTATCTACGTTCATGATGTCGAGTGAATTGACTTTTTCTCCGGCCCTCTAACAACAAAAGTATGTAAAAATATGTAATTATAAATTTTCAAGTACTAGTAAATTTGTAATTCCTGGACATTTATCATTTCTAGCTATGCATATGCAAAGGGAAAGAATATAAAATTACATACACGTTCTAGCCACAGTGATAAGTCACTGAAAACTGTGGGTATCTCATTTCATTATACTCATCATCTCGAATCAACCTGCGAAAGTTTGTCAACAAGTTACACTATTTCACCCTGAATATAGAATTTAAGTTCGCGTAGCCGTGAAACTCTGGTTTCGATAGTGCCGGTGAGTTATTTAGCTACAGATTGGCAGTGAATAAAATTCAGTGCTAATGCATTATTACTTTGACTGTACCTCTCTCACTACTCAATTTCCTTCTATATCTTTTTAAAGTAATCAGCATTAATTCTCGTATCGCTTCAACTGGACATTGTATCACATGTAAAACGATACTACGTAAGAATCAATAACAAGGATGCACATGCAAATCAATGAATCCCAAGATTATAAAAATAAATCATGTAAAAAAGTTAACGTGATCCCACAACAGGGGGCCTCAGGAGGGGGCCTTTGGGGTAGTAGGAAGCGTTTAAGGCTTCCCACTTTTTTCTGAAAAATCGGCACTTGATTTTAGGCCGGGTTGTTCAGCCCAGGGCGTGGGGACGGGCCGCCTTAACCCCAGAACCAAGCGGTTGGTACTATTTTCCGTTAGCGGGGACTGGATTGCGGACCCCAGGGGCCCCATAGTGCGGGCCAGAGGGGGTTGGGTCAGTTTTGAAACATCCTGACCCCAACGGGACTTGAACCCTCGGACCCCTCCGGCTTGTAGCTTCAGTGCCCTAAACCCCACTACGCTACGGGGCGTGATCACGGGACATTCCAGCACAAGTGGATGGAAGGGGGAAGCAAATTACGCAATTAAATTCAAGTTTGGGTGGATGGCGCAGCAGGGACTGCATTTTGTTTCGGCTGTAAATGCTATACTTATTACCAATTAGGTGGGCTTCTGAATTCTGGGAGGCAGCGGGCGAGAGTCGACTCTAAAACCTTGCTATGTTAGAGGGAGGATCCGATAAATGTTGGGGACTCATGATTTTAGGAAAATCACAAAGAGGGAAAACCCTTCCGCATTGCGGGGGTCTATGTCTCCATTCCGGATGGGGTTTGTTTTCGAGATTTCCACTCTGGAACTATATCCGGAACTAGGGGGAGCCCAGAAAGTTCCTAACCTCGCATATATAAGCAGAGGATTGGAAAAAAAGGTTATTTCGGTTTGTCTGGTTTGTGAACCAGAGGAAGCGATCTTCAAGAGCTAGGACAAGAAGACGATCAGGAGTGAAAAAACCGTCCAGGCGAGGTTGGGAAACAAAACAAAGATAAATCAGGATTAAAAAATTGTGACGCAAGAGTTGTTCTTAGCAGTAAATCATTATTTGTGGAGAAATCACGTGAAAATTTTTATGTGAGTAAAATAATTTGAAAATGTATGTAAAACATCTCTAATTCGTGTTTATGTTAAATGCAAAAAAATTCCATTCTTGAATTCCTACGCGACCCACATACGCGGTTTTACATTTTTCGTGCAGGAAATTAATTTAAAAATAGTATAAATTTTATTTTTTATTTTATTTGTTTTGTTTATTAAAAATAATAGAGGTTTTGCCATATGGCCGTCTCTTCCACTCAATCAGGAAAAAAAAATATGTTGAAAGACAATTAATCGTATTAATTATATATTTATATTCTTATCAAACAGTTGTTCTGCCCAGGGGGGACAGGGTCTTTCACTGCAATTATTTTCATGTCCAAGGCTTTGGCAGCTTTTAACTGGGGTATTATAGGGTGTGTGGTTAGCTTCCGGTTGCTTTCCACACAGGTGAAGGATGGTGATGTTTAATGATAAAGGATGATGATGATGATAGACCGGATTGGTTTTCAGGGACAGGGTTGGGCCCTAAGGGCTTCCTGACATTTTAATCTTTACAGGGTAAGGAAAGATCCCAAAAAACCAAAAACCCAGGAAAAACCTGCCCCGGACCGGGGATCGAAACCCGGGCCCCGCTTGCGTGGGGGGACCAAGGACCACAGCGGTTGGGAATTGAGATAATATAATGAGAGAGGGACAAAAAGAAAGGGGGAAAAGTACAATGTTACTAATCTATTGAAAAGTTTCTGTTTCTTAAAACACTTTTTTTTTTAATCTTACGAAAAACAAAAATTAATTTTTCTCGTATTTTCTCAAAAGATTACCAGCGGGTTGTCGTTTTAAATTTCACTTGAATTTTATTTCTGAGTTAATTAAAGGGAATTGCTTTCTAAAAATTTCCAGGTAAATTGTGTTAAAAGTTGGATTGGGAAAATATGAATAAATAATAAAAGGGGACAAATTCATTAGAAAAATTGTACCAATTATTACTTTTCTCAGTTGATAAATTGGACTAAGTAGTCACATTCAATTTACGGGTTTTAAACATTGGTGGAAAAACATCTTTAATAAAAAATTCATGGGAAAACCAAAGATTTCTTCTTCTTCACACACGGCAAAAAACGGGAAACATATTTTTGGGAAAAGTTATAATAAATTTAATGAAAACATCGTTAAAATTTCGCCCACTTTTCACCCAAACATCAGTCAAAATTCGCTTCAAATTGAAAAAAAACTTTCGCTTTTAACCCCTTTAAATTAAAAAAGTTATTATTTTTGGGATAAAAATTGATTTCCAGTTTATTAGGATATTGTTTTTAGATCAATAGAAAAACCAACGATTAAAAAATTATTTAAATTTATGTCAAATTACGCCAATAAATTTAATTTTGCACTTGCGGTCCGGGGGAACATTTAAATAAACTGGCACGAGGACAAATATCGTATTGACAATTTAAGGGGTTTTTTAAGGGTTAATTGTGGTAATAAATGTTGATTTCAAACTAACTGAATTCATGTGATTATTGGATATACCTTCGAATCGCTTTAATATAGTGTTATTTGTATCGTTTATGCGAAAAAAATAGCGCCTATATATATCTTGGTTATATAATTTCTATGTTTGTTATTAGAGGGTAAAGGATTTTAAACCGTCGAGAGTTTACGTATATGGAACACGAGTTATATAGCTATTGTGGCAGTTTCTCACTCGCACATAAAACGGGGACTTAAATGAGTATTCTTGGAAAATACCAGCTGTATGACTGGACAGTACATCTAGCCCATTTACTCAGAGCTGTAATTCTGTGGAAATAACCATTTTCTCTTGTAAAGTAACACATTTAAACAAACGGTTGTGGCGAATGTTTAACTCATTTACAGATTTTGAACGTGGGAGGATCACTGTCACTATTTGTTGTAATGTTTCCAGTTTTGTTTTAATAATACGCCACTCATTTCTCTCCTGCATATGCTCGTGACATGAACAACTAAACCGCCTCCGCTTATTCTCCGGGTTCAGGTGTCAACAAGTTGTGGCAAAACAGTTAATGTTTTCCTTATTATGATTTAGTGTCAAAATATTCTAGCATTAATTAACACACCAACTTACGAGGTATATCTTAATTACATGTGGAAAGACTAGAAAACCATTGATCTTCCAGCCGTTCTAGCCTCATATTATTCTTATTCTTCTCCTCCTCCTTATTCTTCTACTTCTC
Source organism: Diploptera punctata (assembly GCA_030220185.1). NCBI lineage: Eukaryota > Metazoa > Arthropoda > Insecta > Blattodea > Blaberidae > Diploptera > Diploptera punctata. The sequence goes on along the minus strand of JASPKZ010004178.1, from coordinate 705,717 downwards.
CTCATTCTTCTTCTTCTTCTCCTCCCTATTCTTCTACTTTTCCTCCTCTTTCTTCTTCTTCTCCATCGCAGTTAACCTCTTCCTTATAGGTAGTTTCATGTCCCATCCCGTCCGAGCATTACAATGTGAAGATCTGACGGGAAACGGATTTTAAACTTTGGATCACACACAATATTTTTGACCACACAAGAAGAGTGAGACCTCCTTTAAAGAGTGAGACCTCCTTTAAAGAGTGATCAGCTCAAAATTCAGGATCTCCACAGAGATAGTACAACATTAAGACGATATTTGTCGTTCTTTGGCGATCATTTCATACATAAAGTTTCCCGATATTTGTCTTAATAATAATAATAATAATTAGTAGTAGTAGTAGTAGTAGTAGTAGTAGTAGTAGTAGTCTCATGTGTCCCTCGGTTACACTTAAGTGTTCTGCCCCTACAAGGAAGAAATCCAACATACTAACTTAGTTACACTCGTTTTCGCATACACGTCATTGAGCGGCCCGAGGTCAGTGTTCCGCCTCTTACTGATATCTAGAGGTATTACTTAGGATGGGAACGTTCGGCATATTTTGAACAGTGGCCTTATTATTGGTTCTTTTACGAACATAAAGTTCCTCCCGGAGGATTTGTCCATTGGATTTTTCCATCTTAAAAAATCCATCGACCACGTAAGGGTTTAAACCTCGATCCTCGAGACTAGAACAATTGTGTTAAAGGCGAGAAAAAATAAATAAATAAAATCTCCCAGGAAACCTGTCCGGACTTGGGATAAAACCTGAGTCCGGTGCGTAAGAGGCAGCGTCTCTACATCGAGATCACAGCGACTGACAACTTCACATTCATATGTATAAATCATGATGGTGACGACCATCAGGAGACATCACGCTATAGAGCATTGGTGTCCAACCTGACGTAGGGCTACGCGTACGCTTCGGGTACGCGATCACTGATAAACCAAGACTCCACAAATATTTTGTCATCCTTCAACCATTAAAATCAGAAAATGCGTCTCCTGTCAAATATTTAACAAAATGTACACTAGATGTGTCCCTAAAGAAAAACTGTCAAAATTGTAAAATACCGTACCTTTTTTTTTTATCAATAATCAATGGAAACAAGTGCCTACAGTGCTATAGATCTACATACCGTATTAATAATGTTATAACTGTCGGAGTAGAATTTCTATGACCTAATAATCACCAAAATATAGGCTACATACAAAAATATGTATTTATAACCTAAAAATTAAAAACAAATATTCACTTAAACGTACAAAATATTACCTAACAATCATATAATTACATATTAATTTCAGTTATAAAATAAAAATAAACATTAAATCAGTTTTTGACAGAGCACTATTTAAAAATAATATAAATAAATAAATATATATATATATATATATATCATCATCTGCCTTTCAAGTATTAGGCCCAGTGGCCCGTTACGGTCTCCCGCTATCTCCGAAAAGGTCGACCCACAGATCTTCTGCCTCGAGGAATGTAGTGAAGAATTTGTTTTGGTATTCTGTGATGATCCATGCGCTGAATATGGGCTAGCCAATTGTTTCTATATTCTTGGAGGTATTCAGATATAGGTACGATGTTTAACTCTCTGGCTATTGTTGACTTTCTTTGGTAGTCTAGAAGGCTATAACCTGCAGTTCGTCGCAGAAATTTCATCTCCGTGGCTGTAATATGACGATGATGCTGAGTTCTTATGGTCCAAGCTTCACTGCCATAACATATTATGGGTCTAGGGGTCTAGCGAGAACTTTATAGATTTTCCTTCCGGTTTTGAATCTTTGGAGACTTGAAAGCAAGTTTATTTCCTACCAGTCGGTTGTTAGCCAAAAAGTAGTAAGTCAAGTGGTGGGGCTGCCACCTAAAGCCTCTGGACAGGCATGAAGGAGGATTAGCATTTACTCTAATCCTGATGTAACAGTTATACCGTTGTGACTCGGTCCCCAGAGCCTCGTTTGTTATAAACAGGTTGCACCACGTGAAGGTGAGGTGGGGATTTAAGTAGGAGAGGTTATTGAATGCACTTCACTACTCTTTTGTAAACAAATCAATCAAAATATGGAATTTGATATTGTATATCGGCTTGGCAAACGACTGTTTTTCCCATCAGTAGAATAGTATATTACGATGCCAGGTCGGGAAGTGGTTTTTATAGAATCGAGGAAAAATGTTTGAAAACCGAGTGATAGCGAGGTTTTTAATTTCCGAGATTCTGTAATACACTTCATAAACGTGCGTTGTACATTATTTTTTGCACGATGGTATTTTCAAAATAATAAGTAATAGTAAATAATAACATCTTTGTTGGAAATATTTGCGTTCATTATAAACAACTGACTAACGTTAAACAGTGTGGGCAAGGTTTATTAGTTGAAAAAAAAGAGACCTTGAGAACAATTAATGACAACGTGGTCGCAAGTACGTATTTATTGTTTTATATTGTTTTAAATAAAGTTCAGTTCATTTAAAATACAGCGATTTGTTTCGTATAATGTATATTATCACTATATTTGGACATTTGCCGTATATGCATTGTACGCAGTATACATACAGGGCAGTGGTTTTACTTCTCGCACGTGGGTTTAAATGTAATATTACAGTATAATTATTTAGGTTGGTAACCCCAAAATGTAGGAAGTTGAAATTTCAATAATGGTCACCAGCAATGGCGACTAAACGCACTATCGCGCAAAAAATACTTTTTCACCATATTGAGATATAAACTGATATAAATTTACGTAGACACTTTGCTTCACTTCAGACATTTGTCCTTAATTACAATCCTGTACACAAATTTACGACTTCAGCAATATTCACCAACTGCCAGATTGTCGTGAAACCATACACAAATATTTGTTCAATCATGCGTACGGGTGAAATCCATATTTTGAAATCAAGTTAAATAGGGGAAGAAAGTATATTCTATAATTTTTCAGTAAAATACGCGGTATGAAATCATGACAAATTTAACATCTATAATGACCATTTTACATTGTATTAGAGTTTTGTCTTCTTCAAAGACTGAAAATATGCCGAATATGACTGTTAACTTACCAAAATATATGCTACCTTATAGAAATGGCAGCAAAGATTGCTTAAATATGACTTAAATAATTACTTTAAATCGTTTTTTTTTTTCAGAACAAGCATTTACATATGTTTCAGGATCATATAATTCTTATCAAATAATGTATGTTACAACATAAACATTCTAACCCCAGTTAGTAGCCAATGTAAATTCAAAGTGACAGGTAAGATTTTCATATTATACTTTTTTTTCCATTCAAAAATTGAGAGGTGCTCTTAGTAACTTCAAAAAGAATCTAATTGTGCTGAATTGAGTATCCCAAATGCGTTATTAACATCTTTAATTCTAATGTAGTACAGTAACACATATTAAGACCTTTTGCCACCGTGAGAAACTTCAGCGCGCGACAATTTGAAAACTCGCGACTTAAAGTGTACCAATAGAACATTGGACATTTCAATTTAACATGTGATTAAGTACTCTTCCTTTGACATTCCACAATGAAAACGGTTAAATCTCATAGACTGTGTTGGCAGAAATATAATACACGAATTGAAGAGTAGCGTGGAAACTTCCTGTAGGAGAACCAAAGGAAAAGCTCATAGAAGGTGGGTCAAGGATTAGTTGGGAGATTAACATTAACCATATTTTAAAGGACATGAATTATACATTGAATTATTGGAAAATGGTAGCTCAACATAGAGATGTCTGGAAGGCGCATGCCCGTGCGGTCTAGAAACTACGGATTCAGTAGTGCTATGATATAGATCATAGATATTATGTCGTTAACTTACGTTAAATAAATAGCATAAATGAAAAATAAAATTAGGCATATTAAGTCTACATAGCAATGAGTCACGACACCACCACATTAGGACCAGTAGCATCAACCATCATACTGGATATTGTAGCGAAGAGGTACCTGCTGAAGATGGAACGGATGTTCTGAAAGGCCTACAGGCATAAAGAATACATATTTTATACGTTGAGGACGACGGATCTTACCTAAAAAGGTATATTTTAACTTATTTTATTTTATGACTCTCCACCTCAACGGTTTTAACAATGAATTTTATTAGTATTGATTATATAGCAAAAGATGTACACGAAATAGACTAAGAATTTATTATTGCAGTGTATTGCGTTAATAAACATACTCTTCATTCAGTTTTGATTTCTGAACGTGGGGCGGAATTCCAAGATTCAGCAACTGAAACCGTGAAAGAAAAATGTATACTTTGTAAACTATGTATAATTTTATTTTGCATACATGTGTAGTCATTGTCTACGTATTGTCGAGCGTAGCGGTGACTTTAGTATAGGCCGAGTGTGTTTTAACTTCAAATGTTTTGACAGCATTTCCAATTATTATTTATTGTAAGGGCATATTAGAAATACAGTTATTTTATAGTTCAGTTATTCATAATAATAATAATAATAATAATAATAATAATAATAATTTATTTTAGCTGGCAGAGTTAAGGCCATAAGGCCTTCTCTTCCACTCAACCAGCGAATAGTAAAATTATACAAAAATTAGAATAGAATAGAATAGAATAGAATAGATTTATTTAGCCTGGTGGAGTTAAGGCCATGTGGCCTTCTCTTCCACTCACCAGAACAAGCATATGTTACATATGAATACAAAAAAAATACAATAATAGTCATATAAAACAGGACAAACATATGTTACACATGAATACAAAAAAATTACAATAATAGTCATATTAAACAGGACAAACATGTTACATATGAATACAAAAAAAGTTACAATAATAGTCATTGAACAATTAATTATGTCATATTGAATAATAATGAAATTAATGTCTAATAATAGAATGAAAAACTAAATACAATTAAAATTAAATTAATGATACAATGAATAAAAAAAGGAATAACAGCTCGAATCTACTATGCATAAAAGGAAGAGAAAAAAAATACGAAGAAAGTAATAAACTACAATGAATTAATCTACACTTTTTATACAAGGCATTAGGTAAATATATTAACAAATCCTAAGTCTATTTTTTATAAATAATGCAAAAACGCATTATTAATTCTTAAAAAGTAGTATTAGTGAGTTGTTTCTGTTAGTGATTTTATTTTCAATTTATTTCTGAAAGATGGTAAAGTTTGGCAGTCTCTGACATAGGGTGGAAGTGAATTCCATGTACTAGCAAGAGAAACTGTAAAAGATTTCGAATAATAGGTAGTATGATGAGGAGGGATATAAAGGACACTGTTCTCAAGGGATCGGGTATCTAAGTTATGTTTTTCAGAAGTTTAGTGAAGCGGTGTGATAAATAATAAGGTAAAGATGTGTGTAATATGTTATAGAGAAGGCATAGGGAATGGATGGTTCTACGATCTTGAAGACGAAGCCATGACAATTGTTCCAGGGATGGTGTAACGTGATCAAATCTACGTATACCACAAATAAAACGTATGCAAGAATTGTGAACACGTTGAAGTCTTTGGGTAAGAACAGTATTTAGGTCAGTAAAAAGAGTATCACAATAATCAAAATGGGCATTGCAAGTGTTTCTACTAGCATTTTTCTTAGAGAAAACGGTAAACAATTTCTTATACGATTTAATGAGTGTATTATTGAGAAGATAGTTTTGCAAATGTTATTTATTTGTTTATTCCAAATTAAATGTTTATCCATAAACACTCCTAGATTTTTTACTGTCTCACTATAAGGGATCTGAACCCCATTAAGTGACACATGTAATACTGCATTTGTGTTAATTGAGGATAATAGTCTCTGATGGCCCATAATGATTGCTTGTGTCTTTCTAGGATTTAATTCAAGTCCATATTTCTCTGTCCACGCCGTTAGCGAGTCAAGGTCCTCATTAATTTTGGCTACCGCGTCATTTAAAGAATATTTGTCTGAGTGAAGGTAGATCTGCATGTCGTCCGCAAATAAATGATGTTTGCAATGTTTTAGGGAGTCAGATATGTCGTTTATATAGATTGAAAAAAGCAATGGGCCGAGCACCGAGCCCTGTGGAACTCCAGCTTTACGGTAGGTCCAAGAAGAGCGTAATGTAGAATTTCCTACAACATATTGCTGGCGCTCACGAAGGTAGGAGTTGAACCATTGAATGACACTGTCAGAAAGTGAGAGGGTTTTTTAGTTTAAACAACAATAAGTCCAAGTCTAAACCGTGTCAAATTGCTTTACTAAAGTCAAGTAGGTAAGAATAGTAAGTTTTCGATTATCAGATGCTTCGCGTATGTCTTCACATATATTTAGTAGAGCATTATTTGTATTGTGTCCTGTCCTAAAGCCTGATTGGTATTGATCTAAAAGGTCGTGTTCAGTTAGGTAGTCAGTCAGTTGTTTGTGGACTAATCGTTCCAAAGCTTTTGAAAGGGTAGGTAAAATACTAATGGGTCGAAAATCGTTAGGAGTTAAGGGAGTTTTTACTTTCGGGAGTGGGCGTACAATTGCTTGCTTCCATAATGTGGGATATATAGAGGTTTGTAGTGAGGAGTTGAAAACATGAGTTATGGTAGGTAGTATAACGTCGATTATTTTGTTAAGTAGAGTGATATTTATACGGTCAGTACCTTCTGCTTTTGTTTTTATTCTTTGAGAGCTTTCTTTATGCCATTTTCTGTAAGATATGAAAAATGGAAATGTTCTCTGTCTGGTGGATTTGTCAATAGTAGTTCACTTATTGTATGTGTTTTGTCTTTAGGAGTAAAGAATTACGTACATATTACAATTTTAAGATATTATTAAAATACAGACTAAACAAAATACAATGATGATGTAATCTAATACTAGCTAATACTAACAAAAACAAAGAATATAATAAAATTAAAATGATATAAAATAAAGTAAGTAGCTTCCTAGATGATAATTAATGGAATGCTCTATATAGTTGTTATGCAGTTAATGTTTTCATTGTGTCGAACTTAAGATATCAGTTAATTTGGATTTAAATAATGATAGCGATTGACAGTACCTGACATGACTGGGAACTGAGTTCCATGCTCTAGCCATAGATATTGTGTAAAATTCAGAGTATAGACAGGTCCTCTGTCGTGGTATCAAAAGTAAAGAAGAGTCTTGTGATCTTGTTCCTAAATTGTGATGAGCCGATAAATTTTGAAAACGTGTTAAATAAGTTGGTAAATATGTGTGCAGAATTTTGAATAGTAAGGTATGTGAATAAAAAGTTCTTCTGTCATTCAGGCGTAGCCATGATAAGGCCTGAAATGAAGGAGACACGTGGTCATAACGACGGAGATTGAATATAAATCGAATGCACGCATTATGAGCACGCTGTTGTCTGTCAGATAGATCAGTTGTCAGATTAGTCAGTCATATGTCGCAGTAGTCGAAGTGTGGCATTATAAGAGTCTGTACAAGTAGTTGTTTTAATTTTGTAGGAAGAAGTTTTTAAAACTATTTAGGGAGTGAAGAATTGAGAACACTTTCTTGCAGGTATTATTCACCTGGATTTTCCAGTCTAGGTGTTGGTCCATGTAGATACCCAGATTTTTTACTACTGAGCTGTAGGGGATTTTTTTGTCATTTAGGAGAATGGTACGGATATTTTCGTAATTTATAATGCTTTGGATTCGCCGATGTCCTATAATTATGCACTGTGTCTTGTCAGAATTTAGATTAAGTCCATGTTTCTTCGACCATTATTAATATTAGACGTTTTAACTTACAGAGCTTCCTTGCTTGTAGATCACAACACACTTTCTTCGTTCCTTACCGCTCGTCTTCTGACCCATGACTGACTTCTGATCAACTTTCGCGTTTTAGTTAATAGCCAGAGTCATTCGCAGATCAGAATTATCTAGAATCCCAGTATGGAATCCTCTCGAATAGAAAGTCCTAGATGACGATTATTCTAGAAAAATTTTCAGCGAATCCCACCGACTCGTGAGTCGCTAGATCACGTATCTCCTTCTGAACAACGCCAGATTCGACTCTTGTCGCAGTACACTAATAACAAAAGCCAGCACAACAATGCGTGACAATATGTATTTTTTGTCCAGTATTGTCTATTTCAGTGTCTTTTCTAAATTTATTGATTATTATTGATTATTATTGATAATTATTAACATAATATAAAAACACGATTAAAGATGATATGGAACACGATAGTTAATTCATATCTATATTTTTTAATAACTGAGAAGAACAACGAGAAAACTTCAAATTGGGTCAAACCCAGGGATTTGGTCTCGAATACAAGTCTCAAATGAAAATAAAATTATTTGAATTCATAGAGGATGTCAATGATGATACATTTTCTATAATGATTTTTTTTTCTATTTTCCTCTCTCCCTATGCCCATCTATCATATTTTACATAGACCATAAAATTATTGTAGGTCTACTATGAAATATTTTATTCTATTTGATCATGTAACTTAGTTATAAGATTTTTTTATGTACCCAGTTTGAATGCAGGCAAGCATTAATGCCTCAATTCTGCGAGATAAAATAAGTGAAGCAACTATTATTCATTATTATTATTGCTGCGGCTGCTACTGCTACTGCTGCTACTACTGCTACTATTACTACTTCTTCCACTACTACTACTAAGCAAAATTTACCGAATTTTCCCGTCCTAGTACTACCTTAGTTTCCTAGATGTCAGTATGAGGCGGAACGCTGACCACGGACTACCCAAAATGACATCTATACGAAAACAAGTGTAACTAAATTAATATGATTCAAATTCTTCCCTGCAGGGGGAGGGTGAGCGCCTAATTCTCTGTAAAGGGAAAAGATGGGCTTACAATACAATACAAATTATTATTATTATTATTATTATTATTATTATTATTATTATTATTATTACTACTATCCCGTGTGGAGTTGCCAGTCTCCCATGGGGCGCCTCCCCAGGTGACGGATAGGGGAATGCTCACCAGATATGGCGAGTACTGGGGAAATAAAATATCCAGGGCGGACCAAAACTAGCGCTGCTGCCTTGCAGTAAGATACTGGACTATCAAAGGCTAGAGGAAGAAAACCTTGAACAAAAATTACCCTTCCCCCAGGTTGGGGGTTGATGCATCGGGCCAGCTCCTCGTTCATTATAAAAATTTAAAAAATGCTAAAAAAAAAAACAAACACCATGCCTCGAAAAAACGCTCTAGGACGATTAAAGCTAAGAAAAAGTACTTTGACAATTGGCACATGGAATATTCAAGGCTGCAGAAATAAAATGGAGGAAGTAATTAAAGAAATAGATACAATAAAACTAGATTTGGCAATTTTAACAGAAACAAAGAAGAAAGGCACAGGAAATGAAACATTAGGCAATTATATACACCTTTACAGTGGTGTATATAAACATAAAAGAGCAAAAAGAGGGGTTTCAATGTTGATTAATAAGAAATGGAAAGGCACTATAAGAAATTGGGAAGTAATTGATGAGAGAATTTTAAAATTAGATTTGAATATATGGGGCTATAAGTTAACAGTTTTTGGAATATACGCACCAATTAACGATAACGGAATGACAAATCTAGAAAATGATTTATTTTTTGACAAAGTTAATGAAGAAATAGGAAATATTAGCGCTGGGAAACAATTGATATTATTGGGAGACATGAATGGAAGAACAGGAAGTAAATTTGGAGATCCAGTAGTAGGAAAGTTTGGAGAAAACATTTTAAATGAGAATGGATAAAGGTTAATTGAATTATGTAGACAATCATCTTTAAAAATATGGAATGGCTTTTCTATCATAAAGATATCCATAAATACACATGGGAACGTCAAACACTAAATCAAAAATCCATTATTGATTACATAATTACAAAGAAAATTCAAAAATGAAAATACAAGATGTCAGAGCTTATAGAGGACCAAGTTGTGGGACAGATCATAAATTAGTAATTGGAAAATTTGTATTTCCTTGCATCCTTAATAAAGAAAACAACCACGCAGAAAAAGAAGAAAATGTTAGAAGAGAAACGGAAAGAAAATATAATGTAGAAAGCCTACAAAACGAAAGTATAAAGCATTTATATCAACAAACATTGAATAAAAAATTAACACAGAGTGAATTCAGAGATACAGAATAAATGTATTAGTACCTAAAAAGGTGCATCCATGAAGCCGCCTATGAAGCATTGGGTGAGAAAGATGACTATAGAGGAAGGACAGCACTGTTTTGGAACAATGAAATAGAGAAAGAAATACAGAATAAGAAACAGTTATTTTTAAAATGGCTTAGTACAAAGAACAAGAACGACAAAATACAATATCAAAAAGCACAAGCAAAAGTGAGAAGAATGATTACTAAACACAGAAACGAGATTTGGGATAAGAAATGTACAGAAATACAAACATATTTAGGAAGCAAGAAGAGTTCTGAATCATGGAAATTTATAAAAAATATACGTTCATAAGAATCTTCTCAACCTAATAGTGATACCTGAATGGGAAGAATATTACAAAAAAATATTTAGTAGAGGACCGAAAAGAATTTTTGGGAGAAAATGACGATTTATCAGAGATGGAAACAGGAAACATAATCGAAATTAATACAAATACTCTAAAAAAGGAAATTATGAGAATGAAAAATGATAGTAATGCCGGCCCAGGATATATTGCTAAAGAATTGATTAAAAGTGGCAGTCAGAAGTTATTGGAAATGATCACTGTACTGTTTAATAAAATAATAAATGGCGAAGAAGTGCCACAATAGTTGAAAGTCGCTATTATAACATCGATACATAAGAAGGGAGACAAGAGAAAGTGTGAAAATTATAGAGGCATATCAGTAAGAGTACATTAAGTAGAATATATGGTCGTGTACTAAGTAAAATGGTTGATATAGAATACCAGGATAAAGAAATGGAAGAACAATCAGGTTTTAGAAGTAGTAGGTCATGTACAGATAATATATTTTGCATAACACAAATGATAGAAAAAAAAAGAGCTACTAACAGAGATTTACTTTTGCTTTTTGTCGATTTAACCAGGGCAAATGATAGTTTTCCCCCAAAAAAATGTATGGGAAACTTTAGACAATTCTAACATTAGTAAAAAATTAGTAGAAGTTATAAAAAGCATTATACAAAGGATCTATATCGAAAATAAAAATTGGAAATCATATAACAAAGGGATTTACTATTACAAAAGGTTTAAGGCAAGGTTGCAGTTTATCTCCAACTCTATTTAAAATGTATCTCGAAAGAGTACTCAGAGACTAGAGGAAAAAATGTAAAAACATGGGCATACCCATCTAAAATACACATGTATATTCACTAAATTTTGCAGATGACCAGGTATTAATAGCACAAGACCACGATGACATAGAGTATATGGCTAAAAAACTAAAAGAAGAATATGAAAAATGGGGACTTTATATAAACATTGAGAAAACTAAATACCTGTGTATAGGAGAAGAAATGGAAAATATAAATTTCAACAATGGAGAAGAAATAAAACCTAGTATTGAATGCACTTATTTAGGAACAAAATTAGACCATTCAGGCGATAACACAGTGGAAATTAAAAATAGAATCGCACAGACAAAAAGCAATAAATAATTTAAACTCTGTTTGGTGGAGCAAAAATATTTAAAAAAAATAGAAAATTACAAATATATCAAACCATAATTCAGAGCATTTTAACATATGGTGTTGAAGTCTGGCAAATTCCTACCAGGGAAATTAAAAGAATTTTAAGTACAGAAATTGATGTTTTAAGAAGATCAGCTGGAAAATCTAGAATGGATAGAATACGAAATAAAGAAATAAGGGAAATTATGGGTGAACAAGAGGAGCCAGGCATCATAGACATTATAGAAAAGAAAAGACTACAGTGGTATTTGTATGTCAAAATAATGCCAGAACAAAGATTGCCCAAAATTGTTATGGAATGGATCCCAATGGAAAGGAGGAAGAGAGGAAGACCGAAGAAAACTTGGATAGAAGGGGTACAAGCAGCTATGAATATCAGAGGAATGGAGGAAGATCAGTGGATATGGACAGAGAGGAATGGCGTTTGGTTTCCGGAAGACAGCGGCAGTTGCCATGATACCGGATGATAATGATGATGATGATTATTATTATTATTATTATTATTATTATTATTATTATATTATTATTATTATTATTATTATTATTATTATTATTATTATTATTATTAAATTTTAAAGACCCAGGATGTAAGGGCATGCAGAGGATTATCATGCAGAAGTGATCATTATTTATTGAATGCAAAAATAATATTTCCATTCCAAAGTAAAAATGACAGGCTAAAATAAACTAATAACGAAGAGGACAGTTTCCATGACTTGTCAACAACTCTATACAACTTGGATAGTTTGGAGAATGAGAGCACATCATATCTGTATAAGGAAAGGTTAGATGATCAGTTACTAATCTCTACGTTTAACAATGCTCGGTAAGAATACAACTATACAGTAAAACGTATTCATCAGGCGGCAAAAGAAACTTTAGGCGAAGCAAATAGAGAAGTAAGTAAATTCAAATATTTTTGGAATGAGGACTTAGCAAAAGAAATATATACATATAAAAATAGAAAGAAAAATATTTAATGTGGTTAAATACCAAAGAACTGAAAGACAAAATACAATATAAAGAAGCTCAAGCAAGAGTTAGAAGGAAAATTACGGAAGCTAAAAATCAGAGCTGGAACTAAATTGTTTAAAAATTGATACATGTATTGGAGGAAAACGAAGTGCTGAATCTTGGAGAATTTAAAAGAAATGGAGAAATAAAATAAGTGGACAAACAAATGTACAAACAATATCTAAGACTGAATGGGAAAATTATTTTAAAATATTACAATCAGAAAACAGGGCATTTAATGTAGATAACGTTCAAAATATTCCAGAAATAAATGAAGATGAACATATACAATTGGACATAGAGGATATTAAAATGAATATTTAATCATTGAAAAATAAAAGAGCTAGTGGTCCAGGAGGTATACCAGCAGAACTATTAAAACACGAATCCGACCATTTATTTGAACGACTGAGAAAATTATTTACAAAATGTTAATGGTGAAGAAGTTCCTGCAGAATGGAAACTAGGATACTTAAACAATCCATAAAAAAGGAAAAAAAGACCAATTTGAAAATTATAGAGGTATAACAGTAACAAATACTATGAGTAAATTCTATGGACGTATACTAAAATATTATTTGGAAAAAAACTATAGTGATATGGAATTAGAGGAACAGTCAGGATTTAGAGCAGGTCGTTCCACAACCGTCAATTTATTTTGCATTACTCAGGTAATAGAAAAGAAAATGCAATATGGACAATCTTTGCACCTACTATATGTAGATCTTGAGAAAGCATACGACAATGTCCCTATAGAGAAACTATGGATTGCTTTAAGACGTATGGGAATTAAGACTATAACAATTAAAGCTATACAAAATGTATATGACAATTGCATATCTAAAATTAAAATTGGCAGTAAATTGTCACGTGGTTTTACAATAAATAAAGGTCTTCGTCAAGGTTGTTGTCTATCACCGACTCTGTTTAAAATATATGTATGTGAAATATTAAAGAATTGGAGGAGAAAATGTTCAAGCATGTGAATTCCTATTTCAAACAACAAAACTTTATACAACTTACATTTTGCAGATGATCAATAAATTGTTAATTACACAAGATTATGAAAATTTAGAATATATGACTAGAAAAGTAACAGAAGAATATGAAAAATGCGGATTAAATTTGAACACGAAAAAAACCAAATATTTATCAATTAGTGAACCAGAACAAAATTTAATTTTGGAAACTGGAGAAAAATAAAATCTTGTAGTGAGTTCACATATTTAGGAATTAAAATAAATAAAAATGGGAGGTATGAAGAGGAAATAAGAAATAGAAATAATAAAGGAAAATTTGCAATTGCTTGCCTCAATGAAATATCGTGGGATAACAATACAAGCAATAAAAATAAAATGAATATTTATCATACAGTTGTTGAAAGCATAATTACTTATGGAGCAGAACTTTGGCCATTAACAACAAAAACAAATATGTATATTTTGGCAACGGAAATGGATTTTATACGAAGGGCAGCAAGAATTTCAAGAAGAGAAAAAATAGAACTCAGTTATAAGGGAGAAAATGAAGATTGAATATACTATTATATTAAAACTCAGCAATTAAGATTGTACGGACATGTCCAGCGAATGGAAGAGAATAAGCTAACAAAATCTGTTTTGGAATGGAAACCTGAGGGAAGACGACGCAGAGGAAGACCGAAAAGCTCCTGGAGTCAGGGAATATATATATTATACATGAAGGAGGAAAGATCTACAATAAGGAGATTGGATGACCGACAAAATTTGGCTATTATGAAATCAGACGATGTCAAAGACATTAATCAACCGATGATCTATCTATTTGTTATTATTATTTATTATATTATTAATTATTATTATTATTAGTAATTATTATTATTATTATTACAAGAGTAGGGTGCGGGTTGACAAAGAGTTTTTAGACACTTTCGAAATTCACTATGGGTTAAAACAATGAGATCCAATATCTCCTTCTAACTCTTCTAACTTCAAATTTTGGTAGTCAACTAGAAATCAATAACTGAAAATAACCATTAGCAAAATAAAATATAACTCAATTTAAAACATCTAATTTGCCATTATTGTCCATTCCTTCTTCAGGGGTATTATCTTAATAGACGGGTTCAATATTTTGCCCTGCTTGAGGTGGATGACAATGCCTTAAAACCTGTATTTTCCTTTCTGCCATTTTAAATAAATAAATAATAATAATAATAATAATAATAATAATAATAATAATAATAATAATAATAATAGAAAATTATCCAATAGAACAAGTGGTAAGATATAACTTCTTAGGTTACAAAATATCATATGCAGCGGAAAAACAGACATAAATAACAAACTAAATAAGTTAATTATATGACAGGAACATTAAAAATAACTTTGAAAAATAAAGCCAGGAAAGGCTCTATAATGAAAATAAACAAGACAATGGCAGTACCTATTATTACTTATGGATACGAAACATGGGCAATGACAACAAACAATCTGCCAGAATACAAGCTGCTGAATTGAAGTTCCTCAGAACAAAAGCAGGATATCAAAAACAGATAAGAAACATAACACAGAAATAAGACAACTAAAAGTAGAGGAATTAAACACAACAATAGTGAAACACAGAACGAACTGGAAAGAACACTTGGCAAGGATGACTGAGAATAGAATACCAAAAGCAGCATACAACTATTCACCATGAGGAAGAATAAGTTTGGGAAGACCAAAGAAAAGATGGGAACAGCAGGAATTTGGAGCCGAAACAGGCTAGTAAATACGGAGGGTTGTTTCTGATCTCTGATAACAAATGAATTTTAAGTTTTACCTTAAGAAAAGCCGTGTCTCCACCATTGAGCATGCTCTAATTGATGGTTCTTCACCCGAGCTATGGTTCGGCATCGGAATTTCCGCTGCAGAAGACTCTTACGCAGCACAGCCATGTCTAGAAGTTCCCACTCCTCTTTATATGCTTTCCAGAGACCGTCTATTGTTCGAAGACGCCTGTTTCCCAGTGCTCTTTTGAAGAGTCCAAAGACACAAAGTCCATCGGTGAGGCATCAGGAAACTTCACTGGGATGTTGCTGAATGGAATAGTATGTATTCCAGTTTCCTGTTCCATTTCTCCAGGAATGTCAGCGTTGAACCCGAAGTGTGACTGGAGGCCTTGTCTTGGTGCACCCAGACTTGGTTTTTGTCTGTACCATAGAGAGCTAGGATTTCAGTCGGCTAAATTGGGGTGAGAACGTCTTCCTGGTAGTACTGGGAGTTGATTTTGGTCTTTTTAGCTACTCTACGAATGGTCAGTTTTTCATTGTAACAATATCCCACGATGACCATAAATCCATTGGAGAAACTTTCTCTGCATTCGGCATACCACTTTTGAAATTGTTTTCACCCCTTTCTCTATAGTAAATAGCCCGGGGTTCATACCACTTTTGAAATTGTTTTCACCCCTTTCTCTATAGTAAATAGCCCGGAGTTTGTTGCAGTCTCCTAGATAAACATATGCATCATCAAGTGTGACCAAAAATTTCAATTTTTCTCCTGCCAGGTGCTTTTCATAGTTTCCTGCTGTTGGTGCGTCATTCGGCTATGTGACGTGGCAACAATTTATGAACCCTGTTTTTGTGGCGCTTCTCCATGTTTAAATCTTTGTTTATTATGGTGTTTACAGTTTTAAGGGATTTTCTTAATCTTTTCGCAATCACCATTTGGTGTGCCAGGGTTACCACCAGAGATAAGGACCTTGACCTTTCTGATTACACTGGGGTGCGGGTAGTAGCAGATCGTGGAATTGCCCATTTTTTCCTTTTGGAATTAATCCCAAGCGACCCTTTCCCTTTTTATTAAGCACTCAGCTAATTCAACACCTTGACACCATAAAATTACGTTTTTGCAAGCCTCAATAATCGCGGAATAGCTATAATTAGTGTCCGAAAGGGCAGTAATGTACCCTTCCCAAAACGGGTCTATCTGTTAGGCATTATGAGAGCAAAACGCGTGCGAGTGTAACAGGAGCAGCATACTGACTGGTTTGATCACCTCGCATGCTCCTGTCCTGATGACTCACATTCCAACGTCACAATCTACTTGGCAAATCGTTATCAGAGATCGGAAACAACCCTCCATAAGCCTAAACCGTGATGAAGAAGATTATTATTATTATTATTATTATTATTATTATTATTATTATTATTATTATTATTATCATTATCATTATCATTATTATTTATTTATTCATCCTCTAAAAGTGCACAAGTTTAATCAATTTATCGATGTATCCATTCATCCATATATCCTGTATAAATGGACTAATTAAATTGCCTTAGCATTCTTCATAATAAGCCTACGTTATGGATGGGTACAATATCAACCTGATGTGGTTGAATAAAATCTCCGGTAACTTATATTCGTGTCGGTGAATGTAAATGTAGTTGGAAAAGTGATCCTGAAAGCACAGCTGTAATATCTGGGTAAAAAGGGGGGAGGTACCAATTTGAAATGTAATTTAGTGTCCTTAATTAGCAGAAGCGTTACCTCTCTCTTCTACTTGCAAGTTACGTTCTCTCAACATCAATCAATGTCTAGATTCTAATTTTGGCTGCAAGGTAAAGGTGTAAGTAAAGACTGGTTGCCAATGTAATAGTTACTGGCAAGGCCTTTACAACTAGAATTACTTATAATTTTAAACAATTTCTTATTATTTTAGTTAATAAATACAAATAATGTCTTAATTAATATTTTTATTTCAATTATACGTTGCATTTTACAGCTTTACGTATTAGAATATGGAATTTTCCTCTCACTCTCTAGTGGTATGTACTATTTTTTTTAAATAAAATTAACATTAATTAATAATTTGTAATTTATATACAGATTTTCACTTACCTAAAGTCAATAAAAACCCAAATCATCAATTTTAAAAGTTAAAAGACTCAACGCGTTTCAGTAGCAACGCTACTATTATCAAGACTTAATATTGACTCAAGATTTTCAATGTTTACACATATTTCTATGCCTAAAGTTTTAGTTTACGTCTCTACTCGTCTCCATCCATCCAGTCCATGTCCTCCAGTCCTCTTGTTCTCATTCCAGTTCAAATTTCTTGCATCCACGAATTTCGAGGTCTTCCTTTCTTTTTTCTTCCAGGTGGACACAATTCCAATGTTTTTCTGGGTAACCTTTCTTCTTGCATTCGTCGTACATTTTCATTAATTGATTAATAATAATAATAATAATAATAATAATAATAATAATAATAATAATAATAACAATAATAATAACAACAGTGAATTACATGGTCTTTATAGGAAGCCAGATATAATCAGGACAGTTAAGTCTCATAGACTGCGATGGGTAGGACATGTGGCACGAATGGGGAATGAAAGACGTGCATGGAAGCTAGTTGTAGGAAAACCAGAAGGAAAACGCCCAGTTGGTAGACCAAGAATGAGGTGGGAGAATAACATTAACTATAAATTGAGGGAAGTAGATTATACAGGGGATGATTTGAAAACATTGGCTCAGGACAGGGATATATGGAGAGCTTATATCCGTGCGGCCATGAACCTATGGGTTCGTTAGTGCCAGTGAGTAAGTTAGTTAGATTAATAATAATTTATCTATTTTCAGTTTAGTTAAACCTGCCCTTTTTTATAGGTGATTTTACATTCCCCACACCACACGGACCTTACAGTACACGACCTGTCGGGAGATAAATTGTAACTTTGGATCTGCATACTTTTTTTTTTCACCAAACATGGAAGTAGAGGGCCTCCCTAGTTGAGTCATGAGTTCAGTGTCAGGCGCATCTACTAGATAATATAAGTATTGAGACAATACACGCCACTCGCTAAAGAAGCTGAATATGATAAGAATTATTGTGATGGCTAGATGGTGTTCGGAGACCATTTGTTTCTTAAAGTTTTCCGATATTTATCTTACAATTGAGATAGCATACTGAATAAATTCAACGAGAAAACTTGTCTCAATTGGGGATCCAACCCGGGCCCGTTGCGAACGAAAAAACGACGTTATCCCGACACCAAAGCCGTGGAATAATATAATAATAATAATAATAATAATAATAATAATAATAATAATAATAATAACGGTTGTAATATTAATAACGGTAATAACAAAAATATTAATAATAACACTAATTAATAATAATAACAATAATAATAACAAGTTCATTCAATTAGGAGAGTGACAGTAAAATATTTGTTAACATATCTATTGGGAAATACTTTTGGAAAGGACTATTAGGAAAGCCATGGAGTAGGTGAAATGATACTATTCAGACGGATTTAAGCAAAAATTAACATGGGATATGTGAAATTGATTAAGATGATGGAGGATAGAAACCAGTGAAGGTCCTTTATGAATGTGGGATGGAACCTATGGGTATCATAAGTCATTGAATTAGTTGTTGACAATGGTAACAGTAATAATAATAATAATAATAATAATAATAATAATAATAATAATATAACAATAATAACAATAATAATTAACAACGATAATAAAAATAATAATAATAAACATATATTAATTTTAACCCGTCCCAGATTTTAAACAAACGAAGCCTTGAAGACCATTGCTGCAGCTCCAAAATACGGTAGATAAATTCAGAATAATAATTAAGAGTAATTTTTAATCCCATAACTAATTTCATGTTTAGGTAAAACAAATACCTAGGTATTACGTAATTAGGCCTAAAACACAGTTATCTGTTTAAAGTATGTGTTTAATTATTATAAAATTAAAAAAGAATAATAATAAAAAGTAGAATATATAAAAGAAATTCAATGAAAAAGAGAATAAATGACAGAGAAAAAAAATAATTATTTCTCAAGTTTTCGTGGCTCCAAAATGTAGAATTCCAATCATTGGTTCCCGATACAAAAACCACACATGTTACAGTCCTCTAAAGTGTTTTTATGATCATCACATCCTGGACTTTAGACCATAGGAATCCCCCCTCTCTATCTATCTATCTATCTATATCTATTTATATATATATATATATATATATATATATATATATATATACTATATATCTCGTGCAACAGGCATAGTAGGCACTTGGGCAAACCAGTGGACTGCTGGCCTGTTAACCGTAAAGCTGGATGATTATCCAGCCAGTATATGTATGGTATGAGAATATGACATGCATTGTTTAGGTATATCACAGAATATTCACTAAAGTTTTGGATTAATTTCACATACATTATCAGATTTCGAGTTATAATAAATACAGCAGCAGTACTACTACTACATACTACTACTACTACTAATAATATAATATAATAATAATAATAATAATAATAATAATAATAATAATAATAATAATAATTATTATTATTATTATTATTATTATTATTATTATTATTATTATTATTATTATTATTATTATACAATTTAACGTCAATACAGCTGTACAGTGTCTTCCACTCAGTCTGTGATGTAAAATACACAAAAACAAACCTACGCAGAATAATTATAAAATATAGATTTAATAGTAAATACTCAAACATAAATATGCATTTAATATTACATTTTTTTTTAATTCTACAAAAGTTACAATTGCGTGGGTAAGTAAAGTGTGATTTATTTTTTAAATACATTACGAAACACCGTTAAGCTCACTATGTAAAAGTTAAAAAGTAACATTTGTACCTGAACTCTCGTCGTCCTCTACTACAACATTTTATATAGTTGAGGACGACTCAGATCTCATGTACAAATTTTAATTGTTAGCTTTTAATTTGTGATTTATCAAGGAATACATGGTATTGCAATACAAACAAACACTACAATAGATCTTTCAAGAATAGTGGAAATTTTTGCCTGAAAGAGTTTATTACTCGGTAGCTAGTGATTTCTAATTGTACGAATTACAATAACTTGAAAGTTAGAAGTGAAAGAAGAATAATGAAGACATGTTCTATGATACCATTTATTTTATATTTCAGTGACCAGAGATCTAGAGTTGACGTCAAGCCATTTAGTTAATTTTATACGGGTCTAAAATTCAGAATTACACGCTAATATGCAGCCTATATTTATAAAGTTAAATATTTACTGTACAAACATCTGTAAGGGTGGCGCTTCTCAAATTAGTTGGTTTGTTGACATTGAGAAGTCAGCATCTTGTGAAAATATAGTCGTTGTTCAGATGGGCAAACCGACGATGGAGTGTTTACTATTCTTTGGAGAAAATGTAGGATTTTGTCCGCGGCCAGTTACGAATTATATCTGGATGAATGTTAGGAGGTTAGCAGTGTGATCTCAACAGTGGAAGTCTAGGGTTTTTTTTATCTCTAAGGACTTAGTACATGTTGGATACACCCTGTTGATTGTGATGAAGTTGAAGCATAATGTATGGAAACAGTTCCCTGGAGAGAATCGTTCAAGTAAGCGATGGATGACAGTTGGTTTTGTGGAGTGTTGACATATTTATAAGCCAGGAGGTGGCTGGGCAATTAGGTGCGATGTCACTAGATTGCAGATACTTAAAGTTAATGTGTCCTCTGAGAAGAATCCCCAAGAGCGCTCCTTCTACACAAAACAGTAAGTTATGCGGGTATTTCAAAAGCTGACCGACCATAAATACAAGTCACTTCACTCGAAGTTACATAACCTATCTTCAAGCGATACTTTTATCTAAACGTTTATTCTTATTATTCCTTTCCATCGTCATTATCACCATTATGAAGGATTAGGCTTTTCAACTTGTTTTGTCTTCTTAGAGAAACTGTCTCTCTCTCTCTCTCTCTCTCTCTCTCTCTCTCTCTCTCTCTCCTCTCTCTCTCTCTCTCTCTCTCTCTCTCTCTCTCTCTCTCTCTTCGCTTTACGTTTACAATCTAGGCTCTTAAAAAAACGGAATTTTGGCATCTGTAAAACTGGTACACACGATTATATTATTTCTCATGATTTATTTGTTTTTATTAAAGTTGTATATGAACAAATGAAGGAAATGTTGAAGAAATTGTAAATCGATTTGTATGTTATAATTATCTAAGAATTTAATTGCAGATTTCAAATCACAAGTAATAAAATTATCTGTGATACTAGGATCATTAATCGGTATTATAAAAGTCATCATCGTCGTCATCATCATCATAGTACATTCACGAATTTAGGCCATTTGTTGACCTGTTTCGACCTCAAGAGAAACACCACCCAGAAGTCTTTTGAGCGAACGTCTGGTCTTCTTTTTCTTCCTGTAGGTTGATATCTTAACATTTGTTTGGGTATCCTATGATCTTCCATTCGATGAACATGTTGCATCCATCTTGACTTATAATCATAAATTTTGTTTTCTAAAGGTTCCATGTGTAATTCTTCTAAGATATCTTCATTTTTTTGTGATCTAGTAGTGTGTATCCTGCAGTTCTCCGACGGTATCTCGATTCAGCAGATCTAAGTCTTTGTATATCCTTCTGTTTCAACGTCCATACTTCGCTACTATTCAAAAGAGTTGGAAGAGGCAGTGTTTTATACACTTTTAGTCTTGAATGTTTTTGGACTAACTGTGGCTTGAAGATGGAATTTATTAACCCTAAAATTCTTAAAAATTAAGATACCTTTGCATGTACAATCCTTTTTCTTCTTCATGTGAGATATTGCATCCTATATATGTAAAGTTATTCAGCTGCTCCAAAATGTTATTGTCAAGTACAATTTTACTTCTGACAGGATCTATACCTTGAAATGCCTTTTTGTTTCTCTGTAGATATGTTGAATCCATATTCTTCTGTAATTTTGTTAAGTTCGTACAGACTTTTTTGCAGATTATCTTCCGAATTTGCAATTGTTATTTGGTCAGCTGCAAACAATAGGGTGTTTAATTTTGTATTTTCTGATATTTTTATTCCAAATTCATATGTCTTGTTCCAGCAACATATTACTTCGTTGATAAAATTATAAAACGTAAATACAAAAATAATGAAAGTATAACCCGAATGTAGGCCTACAAGTGTGCGCCAGACCAGTGACAGAATATGTAGCAGAAACAAGATTCAACACAAAAAAAAGTACAACTTATGAGAACAAATTAAATGGAAATATTAAGATCATTAAATAGGTATACATTATGTTTAATAAATACTAATGAAAAAATGAGGAAATACGAGAGATTACAGACAGTAAGAAGTGGATTAAACGGGGAAGAAAATAGTGTACAAATCAGGTCCATAGAATGGATGAATCTCGGCTTCCGAAACTAGCAGTCAACTTCCGCCATCACGAACTAAAGAGAAAAAGACAGTTGAAATATTAAGTTCGTTAAGCGCGATGAGAATAGCGGGGACTGAAGTCGGGAGGAGCGATAAATTTAATATTATATTAACAAGTGCATCTATATGTATAACGAAGAAGGAAACATGCGCCTCCATAAATATGCTCTTTAAGTCTTGTCCCTGGTGCAGTTAGCACGGATGATAATGTGACTAGAAGGAAAAGGGTACCCCCCACTCACCAGCTAACATTCTAGCCGATCGCCTTTTCGTGAGTTGTCAACGATTCAAAAAATTGTCCTCTATTAAGAACAAAAAGTACTAAGCAGCAAAATGTTAATTATTTACTAATTAATTAGGAGAAGATAAAATAAATAATAGTGAAAATTATATTTATTTTAACACAAGTCCCGGTGGGTCAGGATTTTTAAACTGACCCAAACCTTCTGGCGGCACTAAGGCCCTGGGGTAGACTCAGCCTCTAACGGAAATGAGTACCAGACGCTTGTTCTGGGGGTACAGGCGGCCGTCACGCAGGGCTGACAACCCGGCTGACATCAAGTGCCGATTGTCCAGAAATAGTGGGAGCCTTAACCTCCTACTACCCCAAGGGCCTCCTGAGGCCTGTAGTGGGATTACTTTACTTTACTTTTACTTAAAACTATAGTCGCAGAAATTAAAGGTCACATTCATTTTCGAGGGAACTATTTAAGTATATTTGGTGTTATGTAAAATAATTTATCTTTTTATATGCTTTCATAATCACGATTTCACATTATGGTTCATTTACTTTTAATAAAAAACGTTTAAAGTTCTCTATATATTTGTAACTTGCTATCCTCTTTAACTCATTTCATCGAGTCTTTATTAAATTTGTTTACACGCTTCGTTAATTCTAACCTATGGTAGCTACACCTATCAATCATACTGAAACCTTAATATCATTCATTTGACTAAACAAATTAATTATCCCATTTAAGCTAATTTTATGAAAGGCTAATTTTTTTCATTCCTTAATTGAAATCAATGTTGAAATTTAGTTGTGTTCATTAAGTTGGTAAAGTCTTTGATCATACAATTCCAATTGCTGTAACACGCATTAATCTACTCACCGCAGTGAGGGCTAACTTCTACTTCAAACTGGAACAACATGTGTTTTAATTCAATTTCACATCAACGTTTTGTTCGTTTATGAAAACAGAGTGATTCAATCAAATTAAGATTCATTATTTCAGATTTTTGTTAAGAATTTGTCAAATTGATGATGAATTTATAACACAAAATCAATTTTGAACAAAATTTAAAGGAAATCCAGTTAAACGAGCATGGATGTTCCCGTGAGACAGCCTTTGTCACCCAATGGATTGGTCACCCTAAGGAAAATACCAGTATCTCTGGCATTCTTACAATTTTTACAGCAAATGTTCAAAACTTTGCCCATAACAAGCTCACATTCCTCGATAAGAAATAATCTCCAGTTTTACAAAGCACTGTGTTAATACTATATTATTTCATACTGATAGGGTAAAGGTACTTCTTCTTTACCTTAGTTTAAACTCTACTTTTACATGTCCCAAGTCACTCGGGCCTTGTGGAGACAGAAACTGTCGAGAGAGGATTTTAAACTCTGCATCACATATACACCTTTTGATCAAACAAGGCCATAGAGAGATTTCTTGGATCAGTGATTAGTTCAATGCTAGGGCGACCTCCGAGATAACACGAATAATTAAGACGAAAACGCATAATTCATTCAAACAGTCATATTAAACAAGGTGACTATGATAGGATGATAATTATAATGCCAATTAGTGTTCTGGGACTATTTGGGCCTTAACGTATCCTGACATTTTTGTCTAACAGATGAGAAAAACTCCAAATAAAGCATGCTCATAGAGAGTAATACAGATTTTACATCTTCTTTAAGTTCGTTCAAGAATAATGAATATTTTACAGCCTAAACTAAATATTTAATTTTACTGGTAATTTGAAGAGCAGAAGTATAATATGTAAATAATATTTGCCGTTATAATTTATAGGGCTATAATTTTTATTGAATATTCTAATACCCAACCTATTTGTTAATTTTATTATTATTATTATTATTATTATTATTATTATTATTATTATTATTAAGCAATTTGATTGATATGGATATGTACGACGCGACGAATGTAAGAAGAAAGCTTACTAGAAATATATTGCAATGGTTTCCACCTGGAAGAAAAAAGAAAGTAAGACCTCGAAATTCATTGATGCAAGAAATAAGACCAGGAATGAGAAAAAACAGAACTGGAAGACATGGTGTGGATAGTTAGGGACGAATGGGGATGGAAATTAAAAAAACAAATAGGCACAGAAAGATGTGTAAACGTTGAAAATCTGTATACAAAATAACAAAAAATACTACTGTTTATTATTATTATTATTATTATTATTATTATTATTATTTAACGTCACTCTGATTACGTTTACTTTAACTGTTTATTACTTTGATGCTATGAGATTTATGATAGTGAAGCACGGGCAATACGAAGAAGAGATGAAAGACGAATAACAGCAAATGAGATGCGATTTATGCGCCGTACAGCAGGCTATACAAAGTGGGACCACAAAAGAAATGATGAAATTATGGAAGAGATGGATGTAGAACCCATTCTTCGCCACATACAAAACTACCAGAACAAATGCAAAGCCCATCTTCAACGAATGCCGTCTCCTAGAATTCCAAAAGCAATGCTTCGTTACTGCCCCCAAGGCAAAGATCGCTGGGACGTCCAAAAAAGCGCTGGATGGAAAATTCCTCTTAGAGACTGTAACAGGCCACACGACCTAATACTTGCATGCATGATGTTGAAGATGATGATATGAGATTGTTTATATTTCAATCAAAATCATTGTATATTATTGTTTTTATTAACATACTACTTTCAAATTTTAGGTCATTACCGACACAATTCAAATCTTGGTGTGGAAGTGACACGTTTTGCTCATAGACCACATTTTACAGATACGATGTTTTTTACCAGCTGTAAATTTCCAGCACGGAAACTTCAGTTAAAACTGTGGTTACCCCTTTAACAGAAGTCATGTTCAGGATATTTACGGCCTTAAAAATCCATCTATTCCCGCTGGATATGAATCAGAAAACATCAGAACAATACGTGACATGGTAAATACTATTTTGCCAGGTTCGACACAGATTAATTTGTTTTAGCGTTTATTGTGAAATGGCCGACAATTTTATCTCAAAGTTTCTGAAATCAAATGTGGTGTGTTTTAAGTATCGTACATCTACTACAGGGAACATAGTTTCACTTTCTTTCCGAAGGAACCCATACTCAGGATTTATAGACACGAAATATATCCATCTACCCTGGGCTAGAATAAACCCGCGAACCTCGGAATCTGAGGACATCCTGGTAACCACTAGTCTACCTGGACGAGCGAAATGAAATTACATTAAGAACAGTAGTTGTAAGGATAATGATGATAAAATGATGAAGAAGAAGAAGAAAGTAAAATGGACTGAGACACAAATGTTGTGTTAAAAATGCACTTCAAGATATGCTGGACAGTACAAATGCCTAGGCAAGAATATATTATATGAGATTCAACAAGGAATAATATGTAGTTCCTAAGACGCTATATACGGTAAATGCCGAAAATAATTTAGTTGAGACTACAGCAGGCCGTAACACCAATGAGGGATAAAATGGCGGCTAGTACGAATGTATTGTTTTATTTTGTTTCAAATAAAGTTCAGTTCATTTAAAATGCAGTGATTTGTTTCGTGTAATGTGTTTTAACTTCTGGATATATTTTTTCATATACATTGTACGTAGTATACATAAAGGTCAGTGGTTTTACTTCCCACCCTAGATAGGTAAAGTGATCCCACTACAGATCTGAAGAGGGCCTTGGGGTAGTAGGAGGTTACGGCTCCCACTTTTTCTGAACAATCGGTACTTGATGTCAGTAGGGTTGTCAACCCAGCGTGACGGCAGCCTTTACCCCAGAACAAGCGTCTGGTAGTCATTTCGGTTAGACGCTGAGTCGACTGCAGGACCATAGTGCCAACAGAAGGTTTGGGTCAGTTTTATAAATCCTGGTCCACCGAGACTTGAACCCTCGACCTTCCGGCTTGTAGTGTAGTGCTTGAACCACTACGTTTTGGCGTGTCCCACCCTACATAAGTAATTTGTAATATTACAATATAGTTGTTTAGATATTTATAGTTGGCAACCCCGAAATTTAGGAAACTGAACTTTAAATCATAGTCACCATTCCTGTATGTACTACTGAACGCACTATCGTGCAAAAAATAAATTGAAATAAGTTTTCATACAAGTTCTACCAACATACTGGATGAACAGAGGGGAGGCTAGGAGCTCGTGAGCACGTACCAGGTGTAACAAAGTGTCCCAAATGAGCTCGTAAAGACAGAATTATTATTACTCGCAAGATCATTGTACTAATAAGGTAATTTCCCCACCAATAGGAGTTTCCACGGCATAACCAGCTGGCATGTTAATAAATATGAGTAACGTCACATTCTCTAAAGAACACTAATGAACATACTGTTCTAAAGATGACCCAGTAATCATTTCTACCAGTTAGGCCTAGCTTTGTGGCCTGAAACAAACCAGAAGCTGTATAGGACGATTTCCCTTTGGTACCGCTGCAATTAATTCTGAGAACAATTATTGTACTGGCACAAGTAACATTCCGGTTAGTTTCTCATGTCGGCTCATCTGCCTTGTAATTGCGAGTCCCTTAGAATCCCTCTCTAATTAGTCTGCGCCTAATTTAACACGAACCCGAGCGAACCAAAGCTGGCATGAGTCGTCTCCATTTCCTGATGTATTGACCGAATATATATTTTAAAAATCTAGTGAACTGAAGACAAAACAAAAAATCCTTCACGCAAACTAAGCGAATTCCTCAGGAAATCCAATTTACGGTCCGATTTATCCGATTTACGGAATATATATATATATATATATATATATATATTAATTTCGCTAACCCTTAAATTTGTATTGCACATTATCAATAAATTCGTATATATTTCCAAGCACCTCTTTCATTCCTCTTTTTTGCCAAATGCCATGTTCGTCGCTCTCTATGAAATGTAATTCTTCTTATTATATCTGGTCCTTCAAAGATCATTAAGCTCAATGTTATGTAGTATTGTCCATTCGCCTATGTGTTCATCCCTCTTAGATCTAAACAGTTTCCTAATAACTTTATTATCAAATGCCCGCGCGGCCATGAACCTACGGTTTCGGTGGTGCCAGTGAGTGAGTTAGTTAGCTTATTAAAATTGGTTGAACTACAGTGCAAATAAATTACACATAATTTTTTTTTAATTCTACTCATTCAATTTTCTATTGCTTTATTACAAAATAGTCTACCGCTGTGGTCTCGAGATAGCGTGCTGCCTTGTCACGCAGCGAGCCCGGGTTCGATTCCCGGTTGGGACAGGATCCTGGGTGAGATTGTTTCGGGGTTTTTCCTCACCTGTAAGGCAAATGTCAGGAAGCTTAGGGCCCAACGGTCCCGAAAAATCATCCGGCCATCATCATCATCCTTATTATCATCATCACCCTTCACCGGTGTGGAAAGCAACTGGAAGCTACCACACGTACAATTCCCTAGTAAAGCTGCAAAGCATAGCATGAAAATGCTATGATTGTAGTGAAAGACCTGCCCTCGGGCAGAATTACTATGGATGGATTAAAAATATTAAATTAAATTAAACAGTGTTTCTTATATAATTCAATCCTGTTTTAAAGATTAATTACATTGTATAATACAGGCCTATAAACACACAGCGTCAAAGAACACACTGCAGCAAACTTAGCGATTTTTTTTATTTCTGTATTTTTCAGGCTCGTTAAATATCCTTAAACCTCAATAAAAAGAGCTCCAAGAAACATTTACCGACCTGAGCGTCCCAGTAATACCTTAGTTGCCTGCTAGATGTCTCATTGAGTCGATGTGTTCACCGCAATGCCATTCATGACATCTATGGACAAATAAGGTAACTAAATTAACTTGGTCTAGTGGCTCATCACAAGGGAAAGGCTATGGCTCAATAATGGGCTGCGCTATTTTAGATAGATAGTGTTCAGGCATACTCCCACTTCTAATGGTAAGATTTCACTGATTAATTTAAAGAATACTTTACTCGTTTTATTTTACTGGGGAACACCTAGTTCCGTTACGAAAATCTAAGAATTTCGATCGCTAGAGGTACTTTTAAAATTTTGGTTTCAGGTGAACTCTGCTGCTAATTGTCTGATTTTTCTAGCTAACGAACATTACCGGCCTTTAATGATCGCTATATGCCATGTTTGGTTCTGAAAAAACAAACAAAAATTGCATCAGCTAGAGCGCTAACAGACATATACATCATAGCCATCAATCGTGTTTATTAGGTAGTACCTATGATGATAAAAGCTTCTGCAAATTTTTCCAAACATGTTTTCATGAGAAAACCTCAAAAACTCCATTTCTTCGGAATTCACTAAATCAAGTATTATTAATTAATTTTCCAAATCGGAGGCAAATCTAAAAAATATTTAAATAACGTAAATTCGCTTCCGAATAGAAATTTATGAACGTTACTTGCTTTTTACTTTTCAGTTCACTGTGTTTGAATAAATTTTGTTGCCTATTAATAGTTTGTTTTAGTCTATTTTCATTTCTAGTTTACTTTTTAACTACCCTATGCGAATGGAGAAAACTACATAACAGTATATCAAGATATTTAAGATACATTACGAAACTACGTTGAGGTCACTGTGTTAAAGTTTTAATAATTATAAAACAGTACCCGATATCTCAGTCGTCCTCAATAATTTGCAGTGTTTTTTTTATAGGATTCCTTTAGATAACTTAAGTATCATATTCTGCTTTCATTTTGGCACTGACTGTTCTTGATCATTATTTTGTACAGAAGGTTTATATTGCAGGGCGCGTTTTCATTCAGTAGGTGTTTATTTGTGGTTTCCTTAATGATTTCTAGCTCTTCGAGAACGTTGATTTTCCATGTATCGTTTTCTCTTTGTAGAATCGATAATACATTGTCTATTGTTTTGAAATGCTTCTACTATGTGTTCTGAAAAACTGGATTTACCCTCAATTTTTCAACACTGCAAATTACTGAGGACGACTGAGATATTAGTCTTAAATCTTTGATAACAGTGCATGTACCCCATATGTTCAGCGTTGTATTTCCTAACCTGAATTTCTGATTCAAGCTAATTTAATTACGCTTATTGACCTATAGATGTCAACGAGTGACATGTGATTAGCACAACGTCTCAATTGGATATCTAGGTAACTAAGGCATTACTTGGATGGATGAAAGATTACATTTTGAACAGAGGTCTTTTATTCAGGCATGTGGTTCTTTCATGATACTGAAAATCTTCAGAATCGGAATCCACGGCTTAAAGTCCTGCCCGGAGTACTTGATCCTTGGATTTTTCCATCCTAAAAATCCATTCGACACGGCCAGGATTGAACCCGCAACCTTCAGGAATAGAGGCAACTTAATATATGGGAAACCATTTGTAATTAAAATAGATAAGTACTGTAGACTGTGATGGGCAGAGAATGGGGAATGAAAGAGGGACATTGAAACTTCTTGTAAGAAAACCAGAGGGAAAGCGCCCAACAAGCATGACAAGAACGAGGTGCGAGAATAGCAGTGGCTATAATGAGAGGAAGCTGAATTATACAAGGAATGATTGGATAATTTTAACACAAGATAGGGATGAGTTTATTTGGAGATATTATTTGTGCGCGGCCATGAAACTCCGGGTTCGATAATGCCACTAAGTAACATAGTTAATTTCCAATATTCATAACCGTATAAAAGATTAAGAAAAACTAGGGTATTGTAATGTAAATAGAGGTTTTTATGTGGTATAGGTAATTTTATGATAGTTGATTAGAAAATAACGTCACGTGTTAAGATGTGAGGTAAAATATTAGAGTTATTCAGGTTCTAATAGTACATTACGACGCGAGGTTGGGAAGTGGTTTTTACAGAAGTGAAGAAAATGTTTAAAAACGGAGCGATAGCGATGTTTTCAATTTCCGAGATTCTATAAAGAAACACTTCAAAAACGTGCGTTGTACATTATTTTTTGCGCGATGTTGTTCAAAATAATAAATAATAGTAAAATAATTACATCTTTATTGGAAATATTTCGTTCATTACAAACAATTGACTAACCTTAACAGTGTGGGCAATGGTTATTAGTTGAAACTACAGGAGGTCGTGAGATCATTTAGTGATAAAATGGCGGAAAGTACGTATTTATTGTTTTATATTTTTTTGCAAATCAATTTCAGTTCATTTAAAATGCAGAGATTTGTTTTACCATTATCTTCTGGATATTTTTTGTATATATTGTATGTATTATATATAGAGGGAAGTGGTTTTACTTCCCACACGCGTTTAATAATATGTAATATTACAGTATAGTTATTTTTATTAGAGTACCTTATTTAGGTTGGCAACCTCCAAATGCAGGAAGTTGAACTTTCAGTCATGGTCGCCATTGCTGTAAGTACGACAAAACGCACTATCGAGCAAAAAGTAACTAAAAGTCTCATCAATCTTATCATCTAATTAGTGATGTTCAATAGTGGTTCATTTCTCTCTATCTGAAGGCCGATATCCTTGTATTTAAGGAATACAACTTGTTTACTACAGTTTTCTACCTAGATCATGACAAATTTTGAATTTAACTATCACGAAGTTACTTATAATAATATCCCAAACTCATCACCAACTCAGGGTTGGGTAGACGGATGAGATGAGATGAATCCTTATATTTATAGAGGTATGTGAGCGATAAGAGTGCCGGCCGAAAACTCCTGACGCACCGTCAGAGGCGGATGAATGAAATCAAACGAAATGGATGAGATGAGTGTGGAGAAATGGTGCAATGAAATTTATGGCAGGGGTATACGGGAGAAACCCCGAGGAAAACTTCTGTAGCTCCGTTTCGTCCACTATGAAACACATACGGTATAGTACGTCTATGGAGTGACCGAGACTCGGTTTCGAGAGCCCAGCAGTGTGAGGAGAGCGAATAATCTCATCCGCCACAAATTTACTTATAGCAGGAAAATACTACTATTTGCCCTATACTTTGGTTCATTCTGTTTATCTGTATTGTTAGCATATTAATTTTAATGTGTTATTTTTAATTAAATATGATTGTTGACAGGATAAACATATATATTAGCAAATATATTTTATCACTGACTTTCAGTGAATTGCAAAATATGCATGAATTTGCATTTTAATAGATATTAGCAAACATAATCTATTGGTAGGCCTATACTCTCAAACGTCGGTAGGCCTACACTCACAAAAAATCGTATAGGTAATAAGATTAAATAAATGAAGTTAATACGAAAATATATATTTTCTTTTTTACTTAGGAATTTTCTACAATTCTATTTTTTTTTTCCTACAACGTGGATAAGGTCCTCCAGAAATGTCAACCCCTCATATCATCTTCATTAATTTCTCTGTTGTTCATGCTAATTTAAACTCTCTCCATCCATTGTTTTTTTAAGCCTTCCCTTTCCTCCTCCGACCTCCGCCATTCAGTCCGGCATAATCTTCTGTAGTCTGCCTGACGTCTTCTTTCGTACTTGTCCAAACCATTTCAATATATTTTCTTCAATCACATCAATTTTTCCCATGCCCATTGAAATAATGGTTATTATAAAGTAATAAATAACAATTTCTCTAATTGCAAAATTCGTTATCTAATATTGATTTCCTAGCATTCTTCCTCGAAAAGTCAATTCCAACAGCGTAACAATCTGTGAGCGTTTTCGTTATTATAATAACACACAAAATATAATAATTTACAATTAAATAATTGATACGAAATGCATATTATGAAATTACAGATGCAAAACTCTACTCGTGCCCTGTGTATTGCCAGGATCGAAGGATATTAGCTACACGGATGTCGTCTGACCACGCTTATAGCACCATTACATGGACAAATAACATGGACGACTTGCTATTGAAAAGTGGTTAAATTAAATTCTGACAAGGGAGAACTGGAATGAACCTGAGAAGAACCTGTTATTGTTCCGATTAGCCCACATCGAACTGGAAATGAAGCCTACAAATAAACAAACTTAGAGAATGCATTAACAGCTTAGTAATTACTATCATAAGGGGAATATGAACAGATGTATTATTAAGGTTACGAAATTAAAAGTGGAAAAGGTTTGGGAAAATTAGTAATATCACATTTAAATAGCATTATTTGGGACAAAAAAATACAAAAGAAGATTTATTTATTAGAATTATTCAGGGTTATGTAAATAATAATTTTCGACAACAATTTCCATGTCCTGATATTTCCTAGATCAGTCCACCGCTGTGGTCTCGGGGTAGCGTGCTGCCTTGTCAAGCAGCGGGGCCGGGTTCGATCCCCGGTCGGGACAGTTTTTTCTGGGTGAAGTTTTTATCGGGGTTTTTCCTCACCTGCTGCCTCCCATTTGGGGCATGAGTTAAATAGTCCACTTAATTAAATGAAATATGTTTATGTCTCGATGTATCAGCGGTAAAACTTTTTAATAAAAATATGATATTATTCACAATATAATGGCTCAAAATTAGACTTGAATAAAAGGAAAGATATACAGTAACTGTGGAAGGTGATATTTATAAAGATGCACGCTAAAAACTGTACGGAACACGATAAGATTAGTCTTCTGATAAGAATGATTAATGAAACTCTCAGTGGACGGTAATATTTTGCTCTTTTCTTTCCCTAGTTAACAGTTGAAGTTCACAAATTACGTTAATGCAGTGCAATAAAAAGTCCATGGAGGAAGACTATTAATACAATGCTCATGGGAATCAGTGCACACTTGGTTCAAACTAGTTGACGTTGCAGATTAGGACACTTTAACCTATTTCTGACTAGTGTAAAATAAGTCAAGTTTAAAACTATATAATTTACTTTCATTACATTCTTATTTATTAACGGTTTTATATATATATGGTCACACCGCATTTAAAATATTTACTGGTGTGGTCTCGAGGTAGCGTTCTGCCTTGTTACGCAGCGGGCCTGAGTTCGGTTCCCGGTCGGGCCAAGCTTCTGAGTGACTTTTTTTCAGGGTTTTCTTCACCTGTAAGACAAATGTCAGGTAGATTTTGGGCCCAAACGGTCCCGAACATCATCTGGCCATCATCACCATTATCATCATCCGTGGTGTGGAAAGCAACGGGAAGCTACCACACTTATAATTACCTAGTAAAGCTGCAAAGCATGGCATGGAAATGCTGTGATTGGAGTGAAGAACCTTATGAGTATATGTTAACCCACAAATTGGCAAAACACTAATTTTTCGTGTCAGTTATTTAAATGTGGCAGACCGCAATGAAAACGAAATATTGCGCAACACTCATTATTATTTTTATTAGATATACTGTGCAATTCGACAGAAATGTAAGTAATTTCTACTCATTCATTTTCTTCTGTTTTCTGCAAAAAAATATATATATATTCAGGATTGTTTCTGCTATTTTCACAGATATCCTAAACCAAAATATACAATTTTTTGTTCCACAGTTCCCGATCTTGTGTGTCTGCTTCTGTCATATTTATCTTCTTCAGGTTGACTTGAATTCTCTTCATCCACTTTGGCTTTGATCTACCACGTTTCCCTTTTCCAGGCGGTATCCATTCTAATACTTCTTTGTTTGTTTCTGTGTCCCTTCTTCTCATTATCTTCGTTGGATCTCTTGTACAATATTCTTTTCTACATTAATAATTTCTGTTATTGTATAATGTTTTATTTTGTCTAATTCTGATAAACGTGCTGATCTTGAAAAGCCAATTTCTGTGACTAATAATTATTTCTGTGTTTTTGCTTCAATGTCCATATTTCCGCACAGTATAATATAATACTCTTTACAATTGTGATATATATTGATAATTAAGTCCTCTTGATTATATTCCTACTCCATAAAATAGAATTTAATATGCCAATACTTTTTTGTCTCTATTATTCTTTTCTTCGATGTCTAATTCAGATGATACATATTTTTGAATTATTGATCCCAAATACTTCCCAAAAATATTAAATATTACATAATTTAAACCATTTGATGTATCCTATAGGATAAATTGTCCATTTAAGGGTTAATTAATTGCTAGAATTCGAAACATGAAACGTACTGTAGGGCATTAAGAACTTCGATACGCCCGCAAATGTATATTACGCTAGTTAACAAAACAAATTTATATGAAAAATGTCAATTTCAATAACATTTAAGTAAGCTAATGAAATCACACACATTTTTGATCTCAATGCCTACAATAACATGTTCATGATGAACTTGGATATGGAAAATTAAAGATAAAAATAAAATATTAAAGTTGAAGAAACGGGAATCTTGAGACACTTGGTTGGATACACAAGACTGTATAGGGTCATTTGTAGAAAATTTTAAAATCAACATATTATCCTATAGCAATTCAAGGCATACGTCATACCAAGAGATACATTTAAAAGTAACATTTCACGATTAGTACTGAAGTCCGTCACCGTGGCGTAGTCGGTAGAGTCCCTACCTTCCTATCCGGCGACCCGGGTTCGATTCCCGACGGGGTAAGGTATTTTAAATCTCTACCTTGGGCCTGGGTGTGTGTTCTGTTCTTGTGTATATATGTGAGAATAAAATAAAGTTAACAAAAAGGTAAAAACAGTAAGGTAAAAACAATAAGGTAAAACAAGAAAGAAAAACAGTATAAAACGAAAAGGAGAAATAAAAAGAAGAGATAATGGTATTTATGGTTTGAACTACTTCACTGAATAAAATAAAGATCAACAATCTCTGTTTGAAGGCACTTTCCATGCCCTAGATCCTGGTATATCTGTTTGAAGGCACTTTCCATGCCCTAGATCCTGGTATATCTGTTTGAAGGCACATTCCATGCCCTAGATCCTGGTATATTGAAAACCCAGCGAAAAATGCATAATATCCCTTGTTTTCATCTGAAACAAACATTATATCAAATACCGTTCAATTTTTTAAATTATTTTTTAATGTACTAAACTTGGATCTTCTTAAAATAGCCAAGAACTCAACGTCCAAGTTTAGCATATCTCATTTATAAATTCGATCCCAAACGCGAGTTTTCATAGGTTATAAAGTAGTCCCCTAACATGAAACCATTTCAGGTTATATCATCCAAAACCATATGCGGTATGTCTTGTTGATAACATAACACTCGTAAATAGCGCACTGAACTTAACAAACAAATTAAACAATTAATGTTAATATAGAAATATATTAGCGGTGGACTAGCTATGTTTCTAAAAACTGTTTAACTTCTATAATTACAATAACTTATTGTTTATATAATTGAGTAGGTTATAATATTTCAAATTTATTAGAAGAATATTACTTACTTTGACTTCTGGGATGATGAAATTTGATCAGTTTAACTGTGTAGTGGAATCCATTCTTGGAATAAGTTTCAAATTAAACGAATGTTCAGTTTCCTGAAAAGAAGAGAACAGGTGATAAAATTTGGGCTATTCTAGAACAAATGACACTATGAATTTATAACAAAGATCAAGTCACTAAGTACATTATATAAATATTTATTTTTAATCTCGGGCTAACGACATTTTTACATACATTTCTATTCACGTTTCTCCATATGCTTAATTCACTTTTTTTGCCATGCTTTAACGATAACAAATGAGTCACACAACAAATATCAAATCAAGGTGAGTAGATGTTATATAAAATTTTTAAAAAACTTAACAAACGCTTTATATTAGCTTCACCTTTATCTATCTACTGTTAACGGATATTATTTTTCATTTTTTAGGTTCGGTTTTCTAATAATGCGTGCTGTTTTAGATGTTTTAAACTATTATTTATTAATATCGGCCGCGGTGCACTAGTGGTTATGCTCCTTGCCTCTGGTCCCGAGGGTCGCGGGTTCAAACCCGGCCGGGGTCGATGTATTTTTTAAATCCAAGGAGCAAGTCCTCCGGGAGGGACTTTAAGCCGTGGGTCCCGAGTCTGAAGATTTTCATGCTCGTAAAAATCCTTAAACCTGAATGAAAAGGCCTCTAAGCAAAATTTACCAAATTTTCCCGTCCTAGTACTACCTTGGTTTCCTAGATGTCAGTATGAGGCGGAACGCTGACCACGGACCACTCAAAAACGACATATATAGGCCTCTATATATATATATATATATATATATATATGGTATGATAAGAAAAATAAATGCCTGGACGGGATTCGAACCCGGATCTCTGAGTCTGTACCTCAGCGTGATATCCATTACACTACCAGGCGAATCCAATTCAAACACTTATTTTTCTTATATATGTATTATACTCTCCATTATTACTAGATGTCGCGAGAACACTGTCTTCACTGCCATCTAGTAGCTGACTATATCAAGTAAGCAAATTAAAGATAATATTTATTTTACTTTATAGCAGTGACGCTTTATCGATGTTATAATTATATATATATATATATATATATATATATATATGAAAACAAGTGTACTAAATTACTATGGTTCAAATTCTTCCCTGTAGGGGGAGAGTGCCTAAATCTCTACAGAGGGAAAACATGGCTTTACAAAAAAAATATTAATATTCTGAACAGGGCACAACATTATTTTGCAGTGAATGACTCGCGAACAAATACGTTGAATGTAGCAAATAATGAACAGATTCCTTCGAACTACACATTTGATAACTGTGTGTTCAATAATTACGTTTTTAAATAATGAGTTTACGGAGTTGTTTCATAAAAAAATAATTAAAAACCTATAACGTTCGTTATAATATAGGCTACAGTTTGATGCGTTTCATATTTTCACCACTAGGATGCATTCTTATAATATTGCGATCCTATTTGGCAATAAATAATATACTTAATTGCAGTGCAGGAACAAAAGACGCATAACCAAACATTTTTCATTTGTTTTTAAACATCGCCGTTTACATTACATATATAAATATTTTAAAACAACTATATTTCAAAATAATGATTTGTGAGTAAACAATTTTATTTGTTAAATAGTCCTAAAATATGCCACGAAGTGACTCGTGAATTTATGGATAATATGGAAACCACTCGTGACATTACTTATGATAAAAAGTAGGTTAAATGGACATTAATATGAGTCAAGTAGTAGTAAATTGCAAATGTAAACGTCGATCTTAATAGTAATCCACGCTCTTCACGTTGAGTGTGGAAACACGAGCTGCATGTTAGAATCTCAACTTACAGGAAACAGGATATGTTAGCAGATCTCTTGGGGGGATGGATCTCACGGGCGGACAGTATACCGGTCAGTGGTAGACAGTGACCTATTGCAGGGACTGGAACAACGCGTCGCATCCAGGTTGTACCATGACGCGGTGACAACGACTGCCGTCTCTTTCATCACGCCCGAGGGAATTTCCTTCACTCGCTCAAATCTTCAAGCTACATAATAAACTCAACAACCGTAACTACCCACTGCTACTTATGCATTTGTTGTGATTTACATGTAAATTCATCTAGTCTACTCGTCTCCCGAATAACAAACAAAAAGTTATACAGGGGGTTTAAAAAATGATTGTACAAAATATAGGAAAGAGAATTAATCATGAAGAGAAGAAAATAATTAAATATATATATAATATACTATAATATAGCTTAATTATAAAATAATAAAAAGAATAATAATTAAAT
Source organism: Diploptera punctata (assembly GCA_030220185.1). Classification (NCBI taxonomy): domain Eukaryota; kingdom Metazoa; phylum Arthropoda; class Insecta; order Blattodea; family Blaberidae; genus Diploptera; species Diploptera punctata. The sequence goes on along the minus strand of JASPKZ010004178.1, from coordinate 667,065 downwards.
AGTTGCCCCGAAAAGAGATCTAACTAGCAAAAATTCGAAAATTGAGTTTTCGGTAGATTAGTGATCTATCTGGAGAATATCATGGCATGGTGCATGTAAAATCATCCCTATTCTCTTCCAGATCACTTTTATTTATTTTTAAAAGTTGCTTTTAACCAAATAGTGTTCTAACTGTAATAAAAAGGTAGAAGCAATTAGTCAAATCATGAGCAGCAGTGCAGTAAAACAATTACTGCTTACGTGCAAATTAATTAATTCCACCATAGTTCTTGTGAATTCTATCAGAATCTTAGACAAACTGAGTGAAAATAAGGACACAAAGAACGTAACGAAATAAAATTAAGTGGAAAATATATATTGAACACTGATTGTTAGAAATTTTTCAAACTGCCATCAGTTTTAAATACGTATTTTCTATTTTTTATTGACGCTTTTTAGTTAAATATGGGTTAGATCTTTTTTTCCCTTCTCTCTGTGGTCTCGGAATAGCGTGCTGTCTTATCACGCAGCGGGCCCGGGTTCGCTTCCCGATCGGAATAGGGTCCTGGGTGAGGTTTTCGCCGGGGTTTTTCAACTGTAAGACAAATTTCAGGAAGCGTAGGGCCCAACGGTCCCCGAATATCATCCGGCTATCATCATAATCATCCTTATCATTATCTTCATCAACTTTCACCGGTGTGGAAAACAACGGCAAGCTACCACACCTATAATTCCCTGGTAAAGCTGCAAAGCATAGCATGAAAATACTATGATTGCAGTGAAAGACCTGCCCTCGGGCAGAATTACTATGGATGGATGGATGGATGGATGGATGGAGACAGATAGATCACTTTGTACTAAATTCTGTATTAAATTGTTAATACACGAGGTTACTAAAGAGTAAAAAGGGGGAATATTTGAGAGAGGAGATTAATTATCTTGAAATGAATGCCAAAATTAAGAACATTAGAGAATTATATTAGGGAATTACGATAGAGAAGAAAGGGTTTCAGCCTAGAACAAACATAATTCGGAATAAAAATGGGGAAATGATTGCAGATTCCAGGAGTATATTAAATATATGGAAAAGTTACTTTAATCAGCCATTAAGTGTACATAGTGAGAAGGACATTGAGGAGGATAATTTACAGACATTAGAGGTAGAAATGACAATAGAAAAATTGAAGATGTAAAAAGCATCAGGTTCAGATGAGATACCAGCAGAACTCATAAAATCAGGGGGAGAAAAATTGATGGACATGATACGCCGGTTGCTTAGTATGATTTGGGAAAAAGAAGCGCTTCTAGATAAATGGAAAGAATCGATTCTCGTACCAATTTATAAGAAAGGAGATAAAACTAATTGCATCAACTACAGGGGCATCTCATTACTTTCAACTTCGTACAAAATTCTTACAAATACATTAGTAAGCAGACTTACTCCCTATATTGAAGACATTCTAGGAGATCATCAATGTGGATTTAGAAGAAACTGGTCTACAACAGATCAGATTTTTAGTATAAGACGCTTTTAGAAAAGATATGGGAACATAATGGTACGGTACATTAACTATACGTAGACTTCAAAAAAGAATATGACTCAATTAAGAGGGAGAAGTTATATAGTATCCTGCTGGAGTTCGGAATTCCTAAAACGTTAGACTTATACGAATGTGTCTAAATGGCACAAAGAGTAGGGTGCATGTAGGCAAACAGTTTTCGGACACTTTTGAAATCCAGAAAGGGCTGAAGCAAGGAGATGCACTATCTCCTCTACTATTTAATTTTGTACTAGAGCATGCCATTAACTCTTTGGAGAATGAGGAAAGCTTACATCTCAATGGTATTAATAAGCTGTTAGTTTATGCTGATGATGAAGTACTATTGGCCGATAGCAAGGCGATACTAAAGGACAACACGCACATACTATTGAGCAACACTAAGAAATTAGGACTGGAAGTAAATATCAATAAACTAAATATATGGTCACACGTAGAAATACATTATATTATGGAAATGGACAGCTAATGACAAATGAGGGAAATTTTGAGGAAGTGGCTGAATTCAAATACCTAGGAACAATAATCACAAACAGGAATGAGATGCACAAATAAATTAAACACAAGCTCAATTCTGGAAATGCGTGCTATTATGCATTGCAGAGACTTTTGATGTCTCAACTCCTTTCAAAAAACGTTAAACTGAAAATATATAAAACTATTATTCTACCAGTTATATTATATGGGTGCGAAACATGGACTCTTACTTAAGAGAGGAAAGGAGATTACGAGTATTTGAGAATAAAGTACTTAGGAAAATTTTTGGACCAAAGAGAGATAAACAAACAGGTGAATGGAGAAGACTACATAACAATGAACTACATGGTCTTTATAGGAAGCCAGATATAATAAGAACAGTTAAGTCTCGTAGACTGCGATGGGTAGGACATGTTGCGCGTATGGGGAATGAAAGACGCGCATGGAACCTTCTTGTAGAAAAGCCATAGGGAGATATCCCAGTTGGTAGACCAAGGATGAGGTGGGAGAATAACATTAACTATGATTTGAGGAAAGTAGGTTATACAGGGTAGGATTGGAGACCATTAGCTCAGATTAGATGTATGGAGGGCTTATGTCCGCGCGGCCATGAACCTGCGGGTTCAATAGTGCCAGTGAGTAAATAAGTATATCTAGTTAGTAACATGTTATTTTGCATTCAAATTGGATTCATTGCTTCCAATAGGACGTGAGATTAAAATGTATATGATATAATAAAGGTAATAGCACAAATATATATATATATATATATATATATATATATATATATTTGAGATGGTGTCGGGAAGAAAGAGGCACAAGTTATGGAGAGAACATGTAATCTAATGGAGTTGTGTCTCAACGATAATGCTTTCCTGCGACACAGACAAATTATTTGACTTTAGCTGTAAAGTAAATAACTTTCTGTTTGTACATAACAAAAATAATGGCACTGTATAAATGATCGATAAACACGTTTTGATCCGTGTTCAAATGTATCTCCACAATATTATTAATAATGCATCTAGCAGTCTCTATACGTGGAAGTGAAACGTCAGAGAATTTCTCGTGAAATCGCCCACACGTATTTTGCGCCCAACTAGCTTTTTTTGTTAATTAGTAATTTCTCTGAAAACTCTCCAATAATCTTCTTTTTCTCCTCCTCCTCCTTCTTCTTCGTAGTCGTAATATAGGGCTATTCAGAAGGAAGGAACAGACTTCAAACATTTATTTTTTCTTCCAAACTACAAAAAATAGAAACAATTTCAGCGTTCCTGGAAAGAGAAATGTTTCAAGTTTCTATCAAGGCGCATTGGTGCTATTGCTTATCATGTTCATTGTTTGTATTAAAATGCGACACAACAGGACGTTGGATTGGAAGAGGACGAGCAGAAGATCAACTTCATTACCGGTGACCGGCCAGGTCACCAGGCCTAACCCTGTGTGATTTTTATCCGTGGGGTTACATAAAAGACCGTGCTGTTATCCCACCTATGCCTGACACTCTTGAAAATCTGCGACATATTGTTTAAGTTGTGAATTCGATAACTATAGAGCAGCTGATTCGTGTATGGCAAGAAATGAGCCACCGTTTTGATATCTGTCGTGTAACACATGGTGCTCATATTGAATGCAAAAAATAATGTTATTTGTTCTTTTCTCTTTCCAGGAACGTTGGAATTGTTTTTATTTTTTTTGTAGTATGGAAGAAATAAATGTTTGAAGTCTGTTCCTTCTCTCTGAATAGCCCTGCATAATGTCTCTCCTTATAGGTCTCCTAGATGACCCACGCCGCCTGAGATTTATAGTGGCACAGCATGTCGGAAGAGATTTATACTTTGAATCACACACATGCTTTTTTCTGATCACTCATTCTTCCTGAATGGGTGATCAGCTCAAATCAGCCCTTCTCCGAGACACGACTTTAAGACAAAACCCAAAATTCTTTCACACATTCAGATTTAACATGGCGAATATGATGATTATGATAGCCAGATGATGTTCGAGGACCGCTTTAGCCTAACTCGGACCGCTACGTTCGACGCAACGGTTTCACCCCGAGACTGCAGTTCTGATAAGCTTCTTCTATCTTGTTCTTCGTTTACCCACTCAACTTCAGATACTTTTATGGGTTCAATATAAATTGGGCCTTACAGTAACACAATCTGTCGTGAGAAGATATTTTAAATTTCGGATCACATACAGGCACAACCTTTTGTATTCATACTCACGAGGTAAATATTCGCGGAACCTATCGTAATTTCCAAAATCAACTTGTAAGATATACAAGTTATCACGCAGAGTCTGCAGCTGTGTCCAAAATACCGACATAATTCATCTTTCTTGTAATGAACCTCTAGTGTATTATTCGACATAATGTAAAGAGAAGATTAATCATATTTGACTTTACTGATAATAAATTTACGTCTATCATGAGAGGGAAGGGAATCGTTACATGAGCACGCAAAACTTAGGTTCAAGTTTAGACAGCAATAGTTAAGCAAGCTATAAAGAAAATACATGTAAGCTTAACTAAAAGTGAATATAATGAATTGAGTCAGAAGTATTAAATGATACATATAGCTGTTTGAAATAAATGAAATATGAACATAATATATAATGAGAAATAACGGGAACAGTCGTCAGTATTAAATAATATTAATGATACATACATCCATACTAATGTTCTCAGACACGCCAAAACTTAAACAATGTTCTTCTTAAGAGCTTTCTACATCTTGAAATGTAAATGAACATGGTTCGCTTCTTCGACCCCCGCGAACTTGCAGAAACCAAGGGTTGACTCCGAACGTTAACTATCCAAGGCCTCCGATCGTGGACATCAGTCATCGTGCATCCGAACCAGCGTCGATTACGTAAGGAAGGGGAGACTAGGAGGGGGTAAATTAGGAGAGGATAGAGCACAGAACATGTTAACAATCACAGAGTCTACAATAATGCTTCACGGTTGTAACATTTACGTCATCACGGTACAATACAATAACTTAGAGGACCACTCCGAATGAGAGATCAACTCAATGCTAGAACCATTTCAGAGACATCACGGACATTTAAGACAAGACACGCCATTCTCTCACAAATTAATACTGAACAAGGCGAATATGATCGGATGATTATTAAGAGGGAAAATAATGTTCAGGAACTATTTCGGCCTTCAGATTTTCTGACGTATGTCCTACATGTGAGGAACTAGACTCTGATAAAAAGTTAAGTGATCCCATTACAAGCCGTAGAATGGCCTTGGGATAGTAAGATGTTAAGACACCCATACTTATAGACAATTCGCACAAGGTGTTAGGCGCGTTGTGAGCCATTGTGTTTGACCGCCTTTATCCCCAAAACAAATAGCTGGTACTAATTTCGGTTAGAGGCTAAGTCGATTCCAGAACCATGGTACGGCTAGAGGGTTTAATCCAGTTTGAAAAATCATGACTCCACCAGGATTCGAATGCCCGAACTTCTGCTTATAGTGCATTGCCTTAACTACGCTTATATGTGTCGAATGGAAAGCAATACTTTTTTTTTCATATGATCCATCCATAGTAATTCTGCCCGAGAGCAGGTCCTTCACTGCAATCATAGCATTTCCATGCTATGCTTGCAGCTTTACTAGGGAATTGTAGGTGTGGTAGCTTCCCGTTGCTTTCCACACCGGTGAAGGATGATGATGATGGCCATATGATTTCGGGGACCGTTTGGGCCTTAAAGTTTTCCTGACATTTGTCTTACAGGCGAGGAAAAACCCCGATGAAAACCTCACCCAGAAAAAGTGCCCCGACCGGGGATCGAACCCGGGCCCGCTGCGTGACAAGGCAGCACGCTACCTCGAGACCACAGCGGTATGATAGAAGGAGAAAACTCTAGAGTTGCCAGACTGTAAAATTTGAACTTATTTTGTCATGATAATTATAGCCCGGGCGCCATTTTTTTTGGAGATAATAATTTGGAGAAAATTATAGGTTTTAAATTGCATGGGGTTTTATATAAGCCCTACGTATATTATTGTTCATTCTGAGAGTGGGCGGATCCCAATAATATATATATATATATATATATATATATTTATACCATGGTCACTAATGTACCTAAGAACAGGTCATTTTCAGACCAATTTATTATCCGAGTTTTGTGATTATTTCTGTTAGCATTTTAATGTTATTATTGTGTTTATTATATTTTTCCGGTAGACAAGTTGGAGGTTTTATACAGCAGATTATCAGTTTCTCTTAATTTAATTTTTTTATTCATGCTATGGTAAATATATTTATTTTTGTGTATTGACTAGTAAATATAATTTACCTCCTAAGAGAGGTAAGTAAATTTAATTCCCTACTTACGTCCCTTGGGAAGTAATCGTGTAGACTTCTCTAAAGGAAATAACAACAACGATTTTTTTTATTTTGGTACGAATCTTAGAATACCGTTCTTTGAAGGACTTGTATGTAATTTTATATATTTTCAGTGAAGTCTCTAGAATCATAAAATTCACTCATTTTCTTATCAGCACTGAAAATGATACCAAATATCTGCACACTTATTTCATATAATATAAATAAGGTATCTCGCATTACGACGAAATATACAGTGCGATCAGCATAGCACTGGACAGCAGACGCGGGGATTTCATTATACACTGCTGACGCACACACGGCGGGGAACGGACAGCGTATGATCGCGGTGATACAACCACACATTTTCGTAACTATTATCCAAATTGTCGTACTAACCAACTTTATTGAAACAGGCGTTGGAACTGTTCAACTTCGTTGTCCACGCATTTTTGATACCTCTTTATAAAACTTGTTCTACATAATATGGGCTGTTGAACGTGATTGAATTTTCACGCCCGGGAATCGTGTTTCAAAATGTTTTTGTACTTGGCTAGCAGATTGAGTTAAATATTGATCATAAATAAATACACGTTGTTCAGTAGAAAAATTATTAGCCATTATACAGTTTACAATTTACACTCACACACACGTGATTCACTTTGCACTTATGTTTTATAAGATACACATTTTGAAATTGAAATAACTTATACACACGTCATTCAGTTTACATTATTCACACGTAATTTAGTTCAAGCACTTTATCTACTCGAGGTACACTATATGACAGTGAATGCGTGGGATGTACTCGTAAACTGCTTAGTCAGCGCACATTTCAAGTCCCGTGCCTGCACATGTAAGCCTTCGTTATCGCAAGCACACACCCCGCGTCTACCGTCCACTACTATACTCATCTCACTGTACTAAGAGAGCAGTACTTGTGAATGGACAACTCAACACATGAAGTAATATAAAATTAAACTAATGTAACATATATTACAATATTTAGAATCAGTGCGTGAAAAAATAAAATATATTTGGAAGGTAAGGACAATATACTAGCATCGAACTCTATCCTTGGTTGTGAATAAAGTCCCTGTCTCCATTACAGCATAAGTAACTATTTTTAATAAGTAAATATTTATCTTCAAGCCACAGTTAGACCAAAAGCATTCAAAGCTAAAATTGTATAAAACACTGGCTATTCCACCTCTTTTGTATGGTAGCGAAGAATGAACACTGAAACAGAAGGATATACAGAGACTTAGATCTGCTGAAATGAGATACCTTCGTAGGACTGCACGATACACACTACCAGATCACAAAACAGAATGAAGACATGTTAGAATAATTACAAATGGAACCTTTAGAAAAAAAAATTCTGATTATAAGTTCTGGGTGGATGCAACATGTTCATCGAATGAAAGATCACAGGATACACAAACAAATGTTAAGATATCAACGTGCAGGAAGAAGAAGACCAGGACGTCCACTCAAAATACTTTTGGATGGTGTTTCTCTTGATGCCGAAAACAGATCAACAACTGACATAAATTCGTGAATGTACTATGATGATGCATTTTTTTAAAATGCCCCATGTATTGTGTTTCGACATTCCTGGTTTCTCTCCTGGCATGGCGTACTTGTAATTCACTTCTGAGGTAGGGGCGCCTGGAAGGCGGGGTTACGTTGCCCCGATGATATGATGGGTGATGATGATAATGGTGCGCCAGGAGAGTCCCTAATCCTAAGCTTAACCTAAGATGAATATGAATGATGATGATTGCGATGGCCATATGATTTCGGGGACCGTTTGGGCCTTAAAGTTTTCTGATATTTGTCTTACAGGTGAGGAAACACCCCGAGAAAAACCTCACCCAGAAAAACTGTCCCGACCAGGGATCGAACCCGGGCTCGCAGCGTGACAAGGCAGCACGCTACCCCGAGACCACAGCGGTGGACTTGATGATGAAATATTTAACCGAATTGTTGTAAATGTTGAAGATGTAATAATGAAGTTAATTGTTGCAGTGAAGTAAAAAATAATTAGAATAACAAGTGAGACTTAATAAGCTTATTTATATATAATTAATGTTTCAGGTATATAAAATACAAAATTATCGAATAAAAACATTTAACGCGAATAGTGCAAAAAAAAATCTGTCTGGCAGTAACTGCATGAACTAAGCCAACTCCATTCGAAATCGAATTTGTGGTGTCATGTTTCTGGTTTACGGAAATATATTCATTTCTGATACAATTTCTGATATATATTGAAATTAATTTTGTCATCATAATCATTTTTTTAGTATGGGTGGAGGCGTGAATGCTGTGTCTCAGAGTGCTGTCTCGAAGGTGGCACGTGTATTGATTTGATGACCCATGGGTGGAAGCCCTCCATACCCTTGAACGGTCAGTGGAATATGTAGGATTATGATACTGAGTTTTAAAATCCTCTCCCGACATATACGGGGTGAATCATAAATATGGCTATACGTTTGATCGCGTTGTGTGATGAAAATATTACCATTACAGGAAATATTAAATTGCCAATGGAAAGGCAATTATTCAAATTACAACAATGGAATAAAACAAAACAGTGTAGAACTTAAGTCATTAGCCAAAATGGCGTTGAATATGCAACAGCAAATTACAATTGCTGCATGGGCAATAACGTATGCTAGTGATCGTGAGGCCGCAAGACGGGCAAGACGTGAGTTTAACGTAGCCTAGCAGCCGTCCACTGTGGGGAAGTGGAGAAAATGACTGCTGGAAACAGTAAGGATGCAGAAAATCAAACCTCCTGGAAGGCCTCGCATTAGCACGGATGCAGAAACAACAAAGAGAATTGTGGAGGCGTTTGACGCTAGCACACAGAAATCAACCCGCCAACATGCACGTGAGCAGTGATTTGTTTTATTTTGTTCTATTGTTGAAATTTGAAGGATTCCCTTTCCATAGATAACACCATATTTCCTTTAATAATAATATTTTCATCACAAAATGCGATCAAACGAATAGCCATATTTCTGAATCACTCTGTACAGTGTCCCTGTAATACCCGTGAGGCAGGTAGAAGTAACTCTAAAAGGAGGGGTTAAACTAAGGAAAGAGAGAGAGAGAGAGAGAGAGAGAGAGAGAGAGAGAGAGAGAGAGAGAGAGAGAGAGAGAGAGATAATTATTGTGTAAGAAAAAATTACA